>BGPR01024834.1:0-22859 GCA_013235015.1 Araneus ventricosus | reverse complement strand
GCATATGAAATTTATTATTTTTTATCAATGCACTTCGAACAACTACTAGAACTGAATATTAATTAGGCGTTTGGATTCGAGAGATGTAAAACCTATAATTGAAGAAGGAACTTTGGATAACTGGAATACATCTTATCAGCAACTGTAGTTAATACATCCACATAACGAATGATGTAGGACTTTTCTGTCTTGATGAGTACGCATAAAATATTTCGAAACGTTAGTTTCGCTTTGGAAGGAAAGAATTAATTTTATTCGTTCAGGTTATTTTTTATGATTAGAGCAGTGATAGATAATCTTTAAAAATAAGTATTTAAAATTATATTTCTGTTGAAATAATGCAGTTATGAAATTAAGATTAAGAATTTACACAGCAAAAATATTGATGCAAGTATTCTCACTTCAAAAAGAAGAAATAATATCATTTTAAGAACAATATACAATAAGGAATATTTTAAATACAATATCTATCAAATAAAAACACTATAGTAATTTGAATTAACAATAACTTGGTGGCAGAACTTGCAGAGAGATTTTGACTGGATTCAGTTAGTTAATTTTGAGTAGGTGAATTTAAAATGAAGCGATGTTTACTTTTGTTTTCAGACACGAAATGATTTTAGCCAATTATCATAATATTTCACTTTAATGATAATGATTGCATTAGCGATTTCAGGTGGTAACTATGATTTCAAACTGTCTGCTGAAGTGCAGATATTTTATTTTATTCCATAATCTGCCGGGTGCAGATATATTTATTTTTCACTTATTTCTTTTACAGCACTCTCGTGTACTTTGATGTATTCACACTCTGCCGATGGATTGGCACCGGGGTATTACTAAAAACACACACACAGGATGTATTTTACGCGCACATAAGACACCGGAGGGCAGATATCTGTACTTCTATGTGCACTCTGACTGAAGAGAAGGAGACGGAACTAGATCACTCTAGGATTTCTGGAGACTTCATGGTAGGTTTTGGGATTTCTAGGTTCCAAATTCAACAATATCAAATGTAAGAGAAAATTCACTTATTTATCTTTCCAGGTTCTTACAGAATCTAAAAATTGAAATAATCTGTATGAATTATTCCAAATAAATCTGGAGAGCATTTGGTATTAATCCTTATGTTTATTGTATTCTAGAGGAAACACACATATAGATATGATGGCATATATGCAAATGCATTATATACATTTTTGATTACAACGTGCGCTCTTATAAATCATTTTTGATTTCAGCTTTGAACACATACAACCATCGCTCGTTTACATCTTTTGCCAACTAACTTTCTGTTCAGGGAATCATGGGATTTCGTCCTGACGTCACCACTGCACATGTGCGCAAAAGAGTTACATGATCTTGCGATTTAGTCAGGGAATTCCAACATCCTCCCACTTTTGAGTTTCAATTACAGGAAACTCAAATACAGCTCTCAAATTAACATGAAAAGTTTTCAAAATTATCAAATACAAATTGACAAATATCAAAATAATTGAATTAACAAAATGCTTAAACTATCAAATATTAATAAAAAACACTTCAATCAAAATATATCAGAGTACAAATGTATTCCAATTATCAAAATAAATCAAATTAATATTCAAAATTGTTTTTTAATATTAAATTCTCAATTAAAGTTCTTAATATATGATATAGATAATGTAAATTTCAAAGGATAAGAGTTCTTGTAATAAAGAAAAATTCAATATTTACAATAAGAGTCTCTTTGCACTTTTTAACCTCTTACCATACCGTTAGGTTGGTTCATTAGGCTCAGCCTTGTCGAGAGAATCTCTTTCAGCTGCATTGGAATCATCATAGGTAAAAGACATATATATCGTATAAATTCTATTTGTTCAAATGTAAACACACAATCGAGACAATCTAAGCTTTTGTTAGATTAATTAATGAAAAAAGTAGTTTTCCAGAAAATTTTGTGCGACAATATCTTAAGCACTGATCTTGGTAGTCTTTTTGCTACCGGTTAGGCCTTTTGCTCTGCAACGACAGAAACTGATTTGACTAAAACTTTCACCTTTCTCTCTTATTATTTCCATGCGTAACTTGGCCTTAAAATAAATACCTGCGGATTCCCTGCGGTGGTATATCTTTTCGTTTTCCTCGTATATATTTTTTGTGAATATTTTGTTTCATTACATTTTGATCTATGTCTCATGAATTCAGATTTTTAACTTTCGATTTTTTTACCAGACTTTTGTATCTATTTTTTAATCTTGTAGTCTCCCAATTTCACTACGTATTGGGTCTTCTTGAGGGTAGAGGATTGATTTTACGATTTTCGTATCTCTATTTGTCAGAAAGAACTAGGTTAATACCTTCCTATAGAATACGTTTTGAAATCAAAGAGAGAGCGATTTTCGCTAATAACTGTTAGATGTTAGGCGATCTGCCAATAACTGTTGTCTTTTCTTTCTCTTCTCTACAAGGTAATAAAATGGTCTGATCGATTGTACTGATATACTGAGCGCTTTGCAAATTCCTGCTGTGCCTGCCAGATCTTTGAGGAACCAGGGTTCGTTTCCCTAATGTGTGAATTTAGATTTGGCGCATATTGACAGGTTCCGTTGTATAAATTTATAAGACTTTTTACCAAGATCTCTGGTGAACTGGACATTTATCATATGTCTCCTCTACTGTTTTCAAATCGAATTGTTTTAAACTTTTATATACATGACCTGATTTCTTTTTCTCTTTCTTACACTCTGACTATGCTATATTAAGATTTTATACGTTGATCTTAGTGTTTGTGTGTGTTTGAATTTTGACCCTTGCTTTCTTTTAATGTTTTTCTTTTTATTTGGTGTTCTACATTTAAAAAAAAAATTATTGTGTGATTTTTTTTTCCAGGAATTTATTTTAACGGTGTGCGGCAGCATGGACTTGGGGCCTCGGTGTGTTTTTGGTGCTTTTGTCATTGCATGTTTTCATTTTAAAACATTTATGTATTTACATTTTATACTGATGAGGTTTTGAGTTTGAACTCGTTGTATTCTCTGCAGTTACTTTTTTTTGTGTGTGTGTTTTAATTCACTCTTGTGACTTGTGGATTTTGTATGTTTTATCATGCACTCTGTAAATGAGTCATCTCTGTAGTGTGCTTCTTTGAATAAATAAATAAATAAATGACAGGCGCAGTTACGTTTGCCCTAGACTGCGATATTATCACGTTAATTGACTTATCTGTCATTATCATCACGTGAATCGACTCCACCTGGATCGTTCCCTCCACGCAAATGACATGGTGGTTCTTCAGCATAGTCTTTCTTTTCTCAGCCCATCCTCTCTTTGGGGTACAAAATTACTTGTCGCCTCGCAAATGGCAAAACCTAGACTCAGTTATGGATCACCTGATCCACTACGGCACATACTTCTTCCCTGCCTTCAAACATTTTAGAAACCCGCCTTCCTCTGATTTCAGCTAGAGAAAGTGAGCTCATTCCGCTCCCTCCTCCCAACGTATCTACACAGGTCGCATTTCAGCATATATGGCCCCTGCAGTCCAAATAGAGCTGCTGGTTTTCAGACTCTTGAAAAATCCGAACTGTCGACCACGCCGCCCAGTTCAGCTGTTTTTCGCACTCGCGACCGGTTTTGTGCGGATAGATTGTGAATTCCGGCTTTAGAGGCAACTATACATATATACCCATGCTGACCGACCTCCCACCCAAAGGCGTAGAGTCAGCAAGGATCGACGGGGAGTGGTTTTCGCAGACCTAGCTCGCGAAAGAAAAAAAAGTTGCAATATTTGGAGGGTATGGATTACAGAGCTACGTGCAAAAAAAAAACAGAAACACAGACAAAAACATACACAAACACATATTAACACAAAAGTACCAACGGTGCTGGCAAAAAACAAAACCAACGTTGCAAAACACAAGAAACAAAATGGATAATAATAATGATAAAAATAGAAACCAATCAAGGGGATTACTATATAACAATATATATATATATATATATATATATATACAATTCATCACAAACACTGCAAATCATCACAAATTTCTCCTAGAAATTTCCAAAATTGACTTCAACCTGTTTTAATTAAAATAAATAGTTTTACAAAGATTTCTAGTCCAGTGAGTCCTGAGCAGCACCTGTCGGAAGTAGTAAATGATAGTCCTTGTATATATACATGAAGTCAAGTAATGGTCAACATCTCCATGCTCACGCCAATAAACAATCAGGATTTTTTCAAAAATCTTGAACCTGCACAGATACATAAAGCTGGAAAGGTCCATGGTTGGTAAACAGATAAACAGACATACTTGTTGCCATAATCAATAAGTCCAGACGCTGACGGAAGAATTTCTTTTGTGTACGTTTGCCAGTGGTGGAAGTTTTCCCAGTATGAGTTCCACCTGTTCATAAGGAATTCCTTACAAACTCTTTCTATAAGAATAAGAGAGCAGGTATGTGACATATCGGCCCCATAAGAAGAAGGCTAATTTTGCAAAGTGATCAGCCAGCTCATTTCCCCGGGTTCCGGCGTGAGCTTTCACCAAGACAAGGCTGACTAGATCCTTAGCATTGCATGATTATCCTTAACTGATAATACAAAAATTTAGATTTGACTTTGGGACTCTAATCGCTCAATAGAGGATTTGCTATCCGAAAACACTTGATCTACATTTCTTTCCATAGCCCAACCAGCAGCAAACACTGGCTGCCAGCTCAGCCTGGAAAACAGAGTTAAAAAGAATTCATTTCATAGCAAAAAAAACAGGTACTTAATGAATTTCTTTCAAAAAAGCACACCGAGATTCCAACATTGTCACCAATCCTGGACCCGTCATAATCATAATCAGTAAAGTCCTCACAAATTATGATTTTTCTATTCGAAGAAATAGAATTTATATCTCTATAAAAATCTAGGGAAATAGGATCGATCAGTTCCCTAAACTTATCCGATCTAAGTTTCCAAATGTTAAACCTAATAAATAGTGATTTGGTAACCAAATGAAGTGGGGGAATACCTAAAAGAATATTTAAAGAATTTGTTGGAGTAGTTTTATATGCTCGAGACAATTTCAATAAAAACATGATTTGAATAGAGTGTAATTTAGCAATCTGGGATTTAGTCAAGGCACCACCTCAAACAGCAGCGCCGTAAAGAAGTGCCTTTTCAACTACTGTCAAATACCAAAATTTTAATAGAGAGGGAGACACACTCCAATTTGAGGCAATTAATCCATTAAAATTTGAACACAAATTGTACGCTTTCCTATACAAACCAAAAATATGAGGATTCCAAGATAGTTTATTATCAAAACTTAAACCCAAATATTTTAGGGTTTTAGTAATTTTGACTGATCTGCCATTTAATTTAAAACTTGGGTTGCTATTAAAAACAGTAGTATTATGCTTAGACAATGAACGAGAACTAATTGATCTGAAAACCAGCGCCTGGCACTTGTCGATAGAGATGTTTAATTTTAGAATATTTAATTCCTGAGAAATCAAGTCTAATGCATTGTTAGTGTTAGTTTCTAAAATTTTCCTAGTTCGACCAAAAGTGACAAGGGCCAGGTCGTCAGCAAATGCCTGAAGATAATACAAGACATTATTTAAATGTAAAATACGATCAAAATAAAAATTCCAAAGAAAGGGGGCCAGGACAGAACCTTGGGGACACCCTTTAAAAATCTTATTCTTAACAAATAAATTACAATCATTGAAAACAACACTTCTATTAGTCAAGTAATAAAAAATAAAATTTCTGTATGCAAAAGGAACATTAAATTTATCAAACAAGCCAAAAAGAACAATCCAATTCATATTATCAAAGGCGGCCTTGATGTCAATTGACACCAATGCAGCATGTAAATTATTAGTAAGAGAACAAATCTTAGACAAAATTCTTGTAACAGCAAGTTCACAGCATCTATGTTCTCGGAACCCATATTGATTAACATGAATTATGTTATTGGAGGAAAACCAACTCTGTAATTTAATTAGGAACAATCGTTCCAAAATTTTCCCTAAACATGGCAATAAACTAATGGGTCTATAAGACCCGACCAAGCTTGGATCTCTCCCTGCCTTTTGCAGGAAGAAGACCTTTGCATTTTTTAAGTTTACAGGGAAATAAGAATATCTAAAACAAGTATTAAAAATATTTAACAATAAAGATTTATCCACATCATAAATAGCGTTCCACATTTTGTAGTCCAGACGATCCAAACCAGGGGCCTTTCCACTTTTTAAGCCATTAAATACAATTGTTAAATCTTCCTCGACCAACGTATCCAAGGAATCATTATTAGGGACATAAAAATTTGCCTCAAAATTATCATTATTTGGAAAAAAGTTATCAAGTAAGGTTTTAACTGTTAACTCAAGTGGAGGGTTAGAAACATTGTCGACTCTAACATCCAGATTATTTTCCTTTTTACATTTTTTGAATGCAAACCTAAAAATAGCTCCAAATTTTTCGCTATGCTGAATACAGAAGTTCCTCCAAGCTAAAGTCCTAAAGTATAATAACCTACGTTTAAAAATAGCTCTTTCTTTTCTATAAAAAGAGCCCGCAGCCTGGACCTCTGGACCGTCTACGACAGTTTTCCTCAGAATATCATATTTTTTGTACAAAGCCATTACTTTGTTCCTTAAAGTTCTAAGCTCAGGATTCCAGAAAGAAAACTTCTTCGGAAGCCTACCTTTAGCCTTCTTACGATATGATTTATACGCACATTCAGAAACACTATCAACAAAAAATTTGAAGAACAAATCCAAAGAAACACGGTCTTTTACATTTTCAAGTTTACTGTACAAATCTGGCAGCAACTTTTGAAATTTTTCACAAATTTAGGTTTGTTATACTTGGTTTTAAAATGAAAATCATTGATGTTAGGAACATCAAAATCCATTTGCACACTGACATACCTGTGGTCGCTAAAAGACCCTAAATCCGTAAATTCCCATTTTTTAATAAAATTGAAAATAATGCTATTAGCAAGGGTCAGATTAGGCCAACCTCGGCCACTACGTGACACAAAGGTTGGGGGAGAATTTTTGTTATTACAAATTAACAGATAATTCATAGTTGAAAAATCGATTATTGCCCTCCCACGAATATCTTCGAAATTGTAGTTCCAGATGAGTGACCTCGCATTGAAGTCCCCCAAAATTAAAACATTTTTATTAACAGAGTTGAAATTAGTAAATTCTTCAATCAAAGAATCAATATTGTCATGAGGGGGGAAATATGCACTAATGATCTGCAATTCCAGGACACCAAGTTTGACAAATAATCCAACAATATGGTTCGTATTATGACCGAAGACGATATCAAGATCCTTGTTTAAACAATAAATAACAGACTTATTATTAAAAGAACAAAACATTCTGCACCCCTTAACACCGGTGAGGGGAACATTATCACTAATATAGGGGTCCTGAGCACATAGGAAGTCAACAACATTCTCCTCAGCAACCACAAAAGCATTACAGTGCGCAGCACTAGAATGATTAACATTGATTTGAAGCACTTTAAGATAACCCATAGTCAGTGTTTATGATTACTTTGTTGATAGCCTCTATATTGAAGGGAAACTTCCTATTTTTAGACAAGTGGTCAAATTTTCCAAGCTTACCGGTCATAGCATTGTGAGCTTTACAGTTAACGCATTCAGCTTTATTACAATTATCAGGGGCGTGATTGTCCCCACATTTAAAGCACCTGGAAGTTTCTTCACATTTAGCTTTGGAATGCCCAAGGCGACCACATTTGCTACAGTACCTGACCGAGTCTACAGTTTACAATTCGTGATTATCTTAAGTCTATGTTAAGATTATGAACTGCCTCCTTTGAATATTGATTCTCAGAATTAGAAGGTCACCTTTGTTTGGCTATAGCAAAAATGGCGAGTTTCTGAGAGAGTAAACAAATTTCGAATACTAATTGTTAGATTGCAAAATTGCATCTGCATCATTTTGCGGCTTTACCAGTACTTTTAAATAATTTAAATCTTCGCCACCAAAGTTTCTTTCTTATCTTGTGGCAACTTTGGCAACTTTTAAATTATCAACGGAATTTTTTACAGTTTTATTAAAAATCTTAATTTATCATTTTAATTTTTCTAGTAATCAACTTAATTATTAATCGCTTTAACTTTTTATGTAATTTCTTTTAATGGTTCAAATTTATTAAATTATAAATTACTTTATTCCACGAAACTATATGCTCGCCATTTTGAACGGCGGAAGTTTTTGTGTGTAATCTGTCTCGCGTAACCTGGCTGGGAGAGATTCATTTCTGTAAATTTTGAGTTGGGCTTGTCTGAACGTGAAGAAAGTGGTGCATCAGCCGGGCCCGAGAGCCGCTAGTCTTTTTAGGTGCTTGCCCCTGAAGAGATACCGATGATCCTGAGAAAGGAGTGGTTATTATGACGAGCGAGAATTCTTCAATGATATTCAACAAAAATGGTAAACGGAAACTACAAAAAGAGTTTCTTTGAAGAGTGACAGGCTGCTGATTTATTTTGCAAACAGCGAGTTCACCAACCCTTTCGATTTTTTTTTGCTTCTTGTCACGCCAAGAAAACTAGTTCATCACGGTTGCAGTAAGATATCTTTTTAAATTAACAAAAGCTTGCCCAGCAATGCTGCGTTTAATAAAAGTAGCTATAGAGAGCTCTCTAACTTTGGTTTATCTTATAGATTTAAAAGTCTGCAGCAATTTGAATAATTTTTACTTGTTTTTATTCTAATATATAATTTTTTCTGGTTTCATCTGTATGTCGTGTGCATCACGATTTTCTATGCGTATACGAGAATTTTTCGTATTTCAATATTCTAAAATATAATAAATTTACAGTTGGTAGATATAAGTTTAAATGTGTAAATAAATCTATTTAATTGAAAAAATTTGTCTTCTTTAATCTCTCTATTTTTGTAGCAAACGCAATGTACTTTTGTTTCAGCTATAATTCCACTATCGGCCATTAACCTTTTAGGTAGTCTCGAAAAGGTAGGTAGTTATATTAGTGCGAATTAAAATTGTATTTTTATTTGTATTCAATTTTAGCACCAATTGATCTGTCATAAATATAATATATTCCCATCTATCACAATGGTGCTGTAAATAAGGTTTCTAGACTGCTGAACTAAAATCCAAATATTTTAATCTATATATATTAACATTTAATCCCCCATTTTTAACATGGATGCCGTGTTAACACTAACACTAATAAAAGGGAACCTTGAAATACATAATAACTACAATTAAAGTCACGAAACTATTAAATTTTTCAATACCATCCTTCGTAAGGAAGTAAAGTATATAGAATGAAACAAAGAAGAATTTCCTCAGTTTATATGATATTTCTGTGATTTTAGAGCCATACAAATAGAACTGGTAAAGGAATGCGACGATAATACTTGAAAGTGATTCTTTATCTATAATAAAAACATGTAATATTTTTATTCTACGAGTGTTTCAAACATTTATGACTTTCTAGAATATTGAAACTGGTTTTAGATTGGTTAGTTTAAATTGTTTTCCGAGACAAATAGAATTATTAGCAAGGATTTACAAAGCAGAAATGTCCATTTATTGACTAAAATGTAATGGTCTTAAATACAATGAATGGCTTTTTAGTATTTTGATTTTTTCATGCTTTAAAATACGCGATAGTGCGCGTGAATTGCAAAGCGGAAAACGAAACATGCTGTATGATTTACAGCGGGAGTTTTCTTCTCAACTTTATCGTACACTTACACCATACGGAGTGTTTTGTGATTAGCTTCCTAGAGTAGAAAAAAGAATCGAGCATGCATTATTTCCGTTGATCTATTATGTCCAAAATTAAATACACATCCAATCCATATCCACGTGCCAAGTTTCATTTATTTGTCTGTTTGTGTTTCTGAGTTTTAGCTTTCACACACACACGAATAAACGAAACGGCAGTCCACCCCTTGGCGGAATTATCCCAGAAACTTAATGCACATCTACAATTCTGGTGATAAAACGATATAGTAAATTTCAACAACCTAACTTGTTGCGTTTTTGAATTATCATATTCATATGTAGAAGGACCGACAGACGCATAGGCTTCCAGGGATTTATTTTGTCCAAAATTTAATACACATCTAATACACATCCACGCCCCTAGTTTCATTTTTTTAGCTTCTTCAATTTTTGAGTTTTAGTTTTCACATAGCATACAAATAGAAAGACAGGAAGACAGTCACCCCTTGACGGAATTGGTCCAAAACTGGAAGCAAGTCTACAATTCTGGTGACAAAACCATGTAGAAAATTCCATCATTCTAACTTGTTGCGTTTTTGAATTATCATCTTCATAAGCACAAGGACGGAGAGACGCATATGCTCCATGGTGATCGATTTTGTCTAAAATTAGACGGATGCTAAGCTACAATTTTGGTTTAAATGCAACATTTCAAATTTGGTTCTTCTGACTCGTTCAGTTCGGGTTATTGTTCACAGAGAGACAGTATTCCAAAAATAGTGTTTATTCTATTTTTGATCGGGCTACTGTTCCTAGTAACTACTGATCTGAGTCAATATGAAGGGGGTAAATGATGTATTGGCATATAGGGGAAGTCAAGACAAGATGGCTATGATAAAATTTAACCATTTTTAATAAATTCAGTTTTTGAGGTAAATTGTTTTCTTTGCAAATATTATTCGATTCGACTTTTGTTGAGTTTTTCTAAAATTCAGAAATTTTTATTTTAGTATTATTGAAGTTATTTTGCCGTTAAAAATTAGCAAAGCCAACTTGTCACAATACCGGGGTTAAATGACTTTGGCCACGGGGCAAGATAAAATTTATGACAAAAGCTTAATTCATTTTTTTAGAACACTAATCAATTAAACGTTTGTAAGTATTTTTACTTCATTAGTATGTAATGAAATCGTTATTTTAGTTAAATTTGAGCTCATAGGAGATTAATATATCTCAAAACCAGTATTTTTCATTTTCAAAAATTTGAGAATAATTTTCCTCATTCAGATTCTGAGTAGACCACGGACCACCATGTGCGGCCTTTGCAACACCCTTTTTAATCTTCTGATGGAGGGTCAATATAGATGTTATAACACGCATGACATTGTATTATATCTTCTTTCGAAGTCTGAACTGACGTCATGAGTGTCAGAAGTTTGGGCTTTTTAAAGGAAGGAATCAAACTTCAGTTTCTTTGTAATAATTCCTTTTATGCACCCTAGCCTCTTGTTCTTGCTGTTGTAAACGTTTTTCTTCCACCTTCTCTGTGTCTTTCTGAACCGACATATCTTTTATAGGTAAGTTTATTAAGATAATTTCTGTAGGTCTCACACCTTACAAAATGTGATGGAACAGATAGTAGATCACATAAGTAAAGAAAATTATAAAAACTTGGGGGCTCCGCTCGCCAAACCCAAAGAATCACGTAGTGATTCTTTTGGGATCTGTACGTGATCCCAGCTCGCTTTACTCGCTCGTCATACAGTTATGCGTTTCTGCCAGCAATAGGAAATTATAAGTACATTAATTACTAAAGGTGAATTTAAATTATTTGCGAATGCATGAACTCCTGAAATTAATTTTTCACCAATTTCTAAAATTAAAATCTTCTACTAGTACAGAGATTATATGTAAATGTTAGAAAGAAATTTGAAGACTAATATGTGTAATTCTAAGATGATTAAAAATCAAAATTATTTACATCAATCACAAATCAATCATTTAAAGCTTCTTGGCTTACACAATTGACAATATCTACAACAGTTTTATTTGCCATAACTCCATTCCACCAAAATTTTAAACATGCCCTATTTTTAATGAAATGTTGCTGAGAAAATATTCCCCACATGTTACACACTCACTCCAATTATTATTTACTCTAGAAAGATATAACTTTTCTCTCTGGGTAGTTATTTATGTGTTAAAAATCAGAAAATTTAAGTTGTCGAGAGATGATTTATTGTACCACTCTTTACCTTAAAAGGGACAATTTAAAGAAAGAAGTGGCTTGCAACATGCTGATAGTAACTATTCAAAATTAAAAACTATAATAAGTATGCATTTTTAGCTTTTTAAAATTGATAAGATTGCCTTTTTTCAAAATCTTCAAAATTGTTTGCTTTTTCGAAAAAAAAGGATGATATATCCCATTTCACAACTTTTTATCAAAGAAATGGACATATTAGGGAGGAAAGTGGCTTGAAATATGTTCATATTAGCTATTAAAAATTAACGCACATAATAATTATTTTGTTTTAGCTTTTCAAAACTGATAAAACAGCCTTTACCAAAATTGTTTCCTTTTTAACCAAAATTTTAAACATGCGCGCTTTTCAATGAAATGTTGTTCAAAAAATTTTCCCACTTGTATACATACTCACTCCAATTAATATTTAATTAGGAAAAATATCACTTTTTTCCGTGGGTAGCCATTTATATTTTAACCCACAGAAAATTTGAGCTATCAACAGATTATATAACCGATTTAACAACCTTTTAGCTAAAACTGACATATTATGGAGAAAAGTGGCTTAAAATATGTTCATATTAACTATTCAAATTTAAAACCAACAATAATTATTTACTTTTAACTTTTGAAGATAGATAAGAGAGTTCTTTAAAAAATTATTGCTTTTTTCACAAAAATCTTAAACATTCAATATTTTAAACTACATTTTGCTCAGGAAGCTCCCTACATGCATACAGACTCTCTCCAGTTGCAATTTAGTCAAGAAACGTTCAACATTTTTCTCTGGGTAGTCAGTTATGTTTTTTATAAACCAGAAAATGTGAGTACTCAAGGGATGAAATAGCCCATTTTTCAACCTTTAAACTAAAAAAGACATATCGAGGAAACTTTTATTAATTTGCCTAGTCGGAACTGCAGGACTTATTTTGTTCAAATTATTTAACTTAAAAAAATCGTGGTCTCAAAAAAAATCGTTATCTTGGATTTTCCGCCGATGTAAACAAACCAAACTTGCAAACTGTTTCCAAACTGCGATTGACAAATTCTGCCTGATTTTGCGTCCACATAAGCGTTTTATATATATAGATAACAAAAAAATTCATATATTTCTCAGGTAGAAAACAGCGAAAAGCACTTGGGGCTAGGTGATGAGGTCGTCAACTTGACATCATCGGCAGTCTTAAAAGTCTTTGCTTTTTGATGGGATTAACAAGAATTAGATAAAAATAAATAGTGATTTTGAAAAATGCATTGTCTAAGGTAGTCATGCATAGCAAAGAATTTTAAAAAAAACAACAAATTACAACACGTCAGGGAAAAAACACGAACACATATAGCAAGGAACGAAATGGCGTCAGTGGTTTCACTATGCGATTTTTTTAGTGCGAAGCAGTGTAGAGGGCTGGTAGAATTAGTAAGGTGGCAATACCTAATAACATGAACATAAAATAAGCCAACGCCATCTTGCCCTAACTTCCTTTACAGTCAACCAAATCATAAACTGAGCACCTGTACCCATGCAATTTTGAAACAGATTGAAAAATGATGCATTGATTCATTTAATCCATAATGAAAAAAGATTTATCTTTTCATTTTTTATTGTTATCGATTCATCCAACCATAGTTTAGTAAAAAAATGTTTCCTCCCATCATCGGTTTATTATAATAAAACTTAACTTCCATTTATTTTTTTATTTATTTATTTGAAAAAGGTTTAAAGACACAAATGGAAATTACATAACCTAAAACTTATATTAAGTAAATAAAACTAAATGAACTTGAAAAACAAATCTTTTTATTGATGCCAAAATAGATGCAAGCATTTCTCAATTATAAAACAATACAATGATATTGATTGATATTTTAAACTTCAGTTTTCACAGCTTAACAATTTTTGAAGTTCTTTCTCCTCGTAGTGTTCTTAAACGCATCCACATCACATCCATGTACTCTCTAATTGTATTTACGACATTGTTTTATATGTTCTCCAATAACTTTTTAAAAATGCACTCTTCATGAAAAATGCATCGACAACTTAACATGTAATCGTTTATTTATGTAAATTTTTCTCTAAAAATTTCATATTTCATTTTCATATTCGCACTCAAACCGTGCAAACTGACTTTTAACCAGTTTTCTATCGACAACAATTGGCTAAACCGTACGCAGTATAAAACGATGCACACCACACTGCTCGGTACTGGTCTAAAACACTAATATCTTTTTTATATTATAAAGTGCATATTATCCTTTTAATTCCTCTCCAAATTTCATAATTACCCTACCATAGATTTGATGAGCAATTTACCATAAGTAGTAAATAGTAAATTCTTTAATAAATTTACTATATACTTTAAGCAAATCCACATATTCGTCATAATCTTTATCTGCAATGCAACAACATTCATAATGAGGTCGACAGTTCAAACATTTCTCTGAATATGCTAGAATTCGTGTAAAATATCCCGTTTTCTTCTGAAAAACAATCGATTTTTTCTTGCAATTAAAAGAAATCCCAATAGGTCTAGACAATTTTTCAAATATACACTATCGCCATTGAACTCTGTAAAATAATTCTTAAAATGAAAAAACCATGAAGGTTTCCATTCCAAAGACTTCATAAATGTTTCTTCATCATCTGGCACTTGATCATTTAACGATTTTGTCGAATTTGACTCAAAGAAAAAGAAAAATTATGTTCAAAAAATTCATTAGAGCAAACACGTAATTTCGACATTGAAAACAGACGTTCTGATGTATCCTCGAATACATCGTTTCGTAAAGACCGCAAGGATCTATCAAACTCCGAATATCGAAAGGATACATTTTATTTTGACATTGAGGACAATTAAGTTTTTCATCATAATTTATTCAGTTTTTGAGACAGGTGAAATGAAACTCATGCTTACAACTAGTTACGAATGAATAAGCAATATCTATATTATCAAGACACATAATACACCGATTTAACATTTGCTAAGCCTTTTCAAAGAATTGCTTTTGAAAGAGCCAAACTGAAAGTTAAGAACTAATATGGAATTTGTAGGTTAAAGATATTAATAATTTTTGAAAATGAAAAGATAAAGATAATAGAATTTTAAAAATATTTAATGATAATTCTTTGTATTCTGAAGAAATTTTTTTCCAATCACAGTTTATATTACTTTTGTGAAACATTTCTCTTCTCAGAGGAGAACTCACATTCATATTTTTCAATTTCTGATGAGTTTGTATTTACGTTTTCACTTCAATGACAAAAATATATTACTAAGAATTATTATCAATGGAATCGTGTATTGGAACGCAGGAGAAATTGCCGGATTCGTTTGTCTTAAAAATTTATTTCAGTAACAAAATTATATTGCTCGGAATTATTATCAATGGAGTCGTGTATTGGAGAGCCAGAGAAATTGCCAAATTCGGTGGTCACCATAAAAATCATAGGATGATGATTTATTAGGTGAAAACTCTACCTCAACTAGGTGATTTGGTGGTCAAGTCGTGGTTTTAAGTTCCGTAAGATAATTAATATAAAACTACCATGATATGTCATGAACAAGTGCTTTTTTAAATTTTCAAATTAAAAGATCTTGAAAAGTTTTTTACCGAGTATAATAAGATATTCAACGAACCACTGAGCTTTCAACTTCAACATTGATTGTTTGATTGAACAACCTTTTTAAGAAGATAAAGCACACCCCTATATTTTGTTTCGACCCCAAAGGTAAAATATTTTTCAATTATTTTGAGAGTCGATTGAAAAGTTTAAATCCAGAGGAGTCGAGTCAATCTTGACCGAAACCACAGAACGTTTATCAGATGACTATTTCAAAAGTCGAAATATCGAAAGTCTTTGAGCGTAGAATACCAAGAAACCTTTCTAATGTATCGAATAAAAATCAGCATAATCAGGCGAAAGAATATCATCCAGGCTCATCGAAAAATTGTCAAATCGATCCAATATTCTTCAAACTGCTTCATCAAAAGAATATTTCTCAAGTTCATCGAATAATCTTCAACATGGTTCAGCAAGCAGATACGAAAAAGACACATCCAATGGTGTTCAATCTGATTCTGCGAAGACATATCAATCAGGTTATCTAAGTAATTTTTGAGCAAGATCAAGCAACTGGTAATGGACCAAACTCAACGAACGATTATCAACCCTATTCAGTAGATAATTTTCGACCTGATCCATGCACATCGAACAATCAAAATCCAGAAATAGCTAATATTTCGCATCATGAATTATCAAACACTGTTCATTCATATTCATCGAACACTCTTCAAATCGATCCAACTAACATTTCTCAATCTAGTCCATCGAAGACTCATTAAATCTACATATCCAACATTTCTCAACTAGACCAATCGAGTATTCAAATTGCCAAAAAACAAAAAAGTAAAAATGCAAACTCGTTAAAGTGTTCAAAGAAATTTTGATAAGTTATCAAGATTAGAATTCAAATGGGAAGATCAAGAACAAATAACTGTTCCTAAAATATTTATTTTACTAGTGAACTTAGAATAAAATATAAAGTTTTAAGCGTAGAAAATAATTACACGATGTTGTGAAAAAAATATGATATATGAATAATTTTTTTTTAAAATACACTGTCCTTTATTTGATATTTTATTAGTGTATATTATTTTCATATTAAGTATAAATTGTTTGTTTGTTGAATTAAATTACAATCAATAATGCTATTATCTTTTGTTGAAATTCTTTTTAAACGCAATAGAGGTAATTCTTCTGCACGTCGTTTACACACGTCTGTGGTGAAAAAATTTTCGGTAAAGCAAGTGGTGTTTTTCATAGTTTTTTGGATGCTGATTACTGGAAAAATAATGAAAAAATTCCATCACGTACAGTTTCATCACCAATCGCAATCTAGTTTTTACGAATTTAGTATATTTCGAACCTAAAAAGTATTATTTATATGAGTTCGATAAACATTTTTATGGACTTAAAATAGTAAATTGGGGGATTAAACTACCAAACAAGAAAGAAGAAACTATTTCAATCCAGAATATTCATCTGAATCGGTAAATTGCCTATTAAACACAATATTAATGACAGAGGAAACCAGTTAAAACCGGTTACCTCTCCTGCTTGCCAAAAAAGTATTACTTCCACCGCTTCACATAAAATTAGGTCTTATGAAACAATTTGTGACGGCTTTACCAAAAGAGGGAGAATGCTTCAAATACCTTTGTGACCAGTTCTCGGGTTTATCCTAAGTAAAGCTGAAGGAAGGTGTGTTTGTAGGACCAGACAACAGGAAAATTATGAAAGATGAAAATTTTGAGACTAAAATGGAAACAAATGAAAGAAAAGCCTGAGAATCTTTCAAACTAGTTTTTACTAGCTTTCTTGGAAACAAAAAGGACCCAGACTACAAATTTATTGTAGAAGAGATGATAAAAAATTTTCAAGATTTTAGGCTGTAGTATGAGCTTAAAAGTTCATTTTCTCGATTCGCACCTGGACTATTTTCCTGAACATTTAGGTGCAGTTAGTGAGGAACAAGGTGAAATATTTCACCAAGATATAAAGGAAATGGAGAGGCGATATCAAGGAAAATGGAATGTCAGTATGATAGCCGACTACTGCTGGATGCTACAAAGAGACAATCCCTGCAAAGTTCACAAGAGGAAAACTGACAAAAGAACTTTTGAGGTAAAGGAAACACGTTACTATACGGAACTGTAACCTTCTACCTATACTTAACAATTACTTGAACCAGGAAATAAATGTAATTTATATGTATTTATGAATTAATGAAATTTAAGTGAAATGTCAAAATTTCGCGATTTCAACTGTTTCCTTCAAAAGTTGCAATCACTTTGTAAAAACTCCTTATGTGATAAAAATAAATGGATTTCATTTTTAGAATCCGCACTAAAAATAACACAAAAATCAGTCTTCAAAATTAAAACAATTTTCAAAAAGTATTTTTTTGCAGTCCTGTGTTATTGAACACATTAAAGCGTGATATTCGACATGATGCCGGAGCTGCTTTTAAAATGGAGAATCCTTTAATTCAGCAATATACAAATCTTTTTTAAGAAAGAAATACATTTATAGAATTTTTATTTAAACTGTGCAACGTAGAATTGAAATTTGAAGAAAGAACACAATTTTGTTCCGAAGAAAAGAGGGAATTGAATAAAAAAATTACTAAATTGACAAAAAATCTTAATAACACCAAACATGATTTGGAAAAATATATGTTAGAAAATAAATCATTGGAAATGGATTTGAATCGTTATAAATCTGAAAATGAAGGATTAAAAACAGAAGCGATTCAAGATAAAAAACAAAGGCCATGAACCGTCCAAAAATTTGAATTGGATACACATATATCAAAAATTAATACATTAACAATTGGACTAGAGGAATTTAAAATTAAAAATAGCAAATTAACTACAAATTTGCATAACAATACAAACTCATATAATGAGCTGAAAACAACGATGAATATATTAGCAACAGAGAAAGAAAGTTTAGAAGAACAACTAAAAATTTTTAAAATAATGAAGATTTACTAGAAAGACTAACAGAATATAACATTTTTTAAACTCATGCAGTACTTCAAAATCAAATATTGTAATCTGAATTTAATGCTAAAAATAATCAATCAGCGCTTTATACAAATGAAACTGCACAACCGAATTCATCAGGTCAAGCTCTAACAACTGCTGCTAGTAGTTTTTAATTTCAAGTAAGACTTGAAAATGATCAATTCAAAGTAGAATTGGAAGCGATCAAATGAATTTAATTGATATATTATGAATGAATTTGAAAACATTTGTGGAAATCTTTTTCCCAGTATATGATTCAATTTGAATGGGCCAGGTGGAATGGAACACATGGAAAAATTATAGAAAGATATGTTACATTCTTATCGTCAACACTCACAAAACATCCACAAGAACTTAAGTATCAACAGTACTTTGAAATTAAAATTTATGTTCAAGATAATCAGGTCCCTCTATTGGAAAGTCTTAAAAAATTACCATTCGAATTCACTTTAGAAAATAAAACACCACTTGAGACACCTGCACCAAGACCCTTACAAGGTAATACTTTTGCATCAGTTTAGTTATATTAACGTCCCATTTTGAAGCAACACGAGGGCTATTTTGGGACTGACTTCGTAATTTTGAACCTTGGTCAGATGACGAGGACGACACCTGGGATAGCGCCCCTCTCCAAACTACCGTACCATAGCAACGGGAGGACGTTTGACCCCCTATTTATGATTTAGCGTGTAACAGGCCCAATACACGACGGGTCTTTAGTGGTATCGGGTTTCGAACCTGGAACCCTCCGGCCCAAAGCCGAAACCCTACCACTAGGCCACCGTGTCCTCATAACACTTTTGAAATTCCTCTGGAATCCAATATATACAATTGGTGCATTAGAAAATGATAAAATAGAATTTGAGAATCAAATTACTCAATTACAAGGCGAAAAGGATCACTCAAAAACCGCCAGCTCAACAATTAATATAACCTACGCAATATTACAAATATAGAAAAAATATTTTGAAACAAGAGTGAAGAGCAAAAGTAAGATTAGAACTTTTAAACGGTTAACAGAACAATTAGAAGAATTTAATTCATGGAAACAATTAATACCGAATTTGTTGAAAATGCCAACAACTACTGAAATAGATGGGGATTTTACTCTCCATTTATTTCTTCATATGTTATTTCTTCACTTTCGATTTTTAAACGAAGAGTATCGAGGAAATTTTAATTATATTAGAATTTAGATGAAAACTATGAGAATAAATTGTAACTTTTATATGAGATGAAAACAAAAGAGTACACATTAAATAATATATTAATAGAATATATACAATTGTGTCTAAATATTTTAGAGGCTAAAATTAGACCGGAATTCACATTCAGTTTTGAAAATATGAATACAAAAGCCTATTTATAAACAATTTATGATAAAACAACAAACTTCATTAAATATTTAGTGAATAAATAGTATGATCGATCAGGAAGAAAGAGAAAAAATCCCTGGAATAGAAAAATATCTGAATAAAAGCCTTTAAACTTATTGGATATTATGGAGATACTTGAGCAGCCTACCGTTGCAGAAAGTTTCTTGAAGAAGTAATTCATCAAAATTGAATAAAATAAAACAGATTTTGTTATTATTAATATTTATTATTATTTTAACACATTTTTCTTTTCATACAATTTCTCTACAAAATTCAGTTGATTTTTTTAACATTGTAATGGATATGTCATTTTTACATCTTTTTGCTTCTTCGTATAAATGCATCAATTCAGGAACACTTTAAAATTTTTCAGAACATTCAGATCTATTTTCTCGATAAATGATATCAAGACTTTTCTAATCATGTCGTGTCAAACTGTTGAATAATATATTTTAATTGTTATATTTCCAGAGAAAACTGTTCACCATGAGTTTCAAAGTAAAGAACATCAAATAATTTCCACAAAAATTCTCCATATTGTACGATGAATATTTCTTACCCATTTTTTTTCTTAACATGCGGTATTTTTCGAAGATATTTCTCAAATTTGTCATATTTCTTTTTCAAAAATTCGATAATTTTTTTCTTTCAATATTTTTCACATCGTAAAAGTAATATACAAAACAACCCGCGTGAACATTTTTGTATCAATTTGAACTTGATTCCTGTCTCTTCGAGAAAATGTTTGCGACGTATCAATATATACGCATAGCTTTTTTAAAAAAATGAAATGATTCTTCCTTTGCTCTGTACTTAGGATTTGTTCTTGACCAATGAATCCTACAAAAATCTGCAGTTTTCCTAAATGCCAGAATACTATGAAACATGTAGATAAAATAGCTAAACATTTTTCTACAATTATCACACAATTCTTCTTTCCGAAACTATTTTTTCCTTTACAGCAAAAACGTGATTCATATAAATTGATACAATCGTGCTCTAAAAATACTATGCAACAAATGGGACAATATTGAGGGCTCTGAAAATCGGATAACTTTTATACATGGAGATTTTGTTCACATATGGATTGGTGAAATGGTCTCGTCCGCACTTTCCACTTTTCTCTTCACTATGGGTGATAGAAAACCCACTGAAGTCGCTAATTGGCTGAGACAGTCCCGGATGGAGAACATAATGGGATTTTTTCAATTGTCATCACGATAGTAGGGGTTTATGAAATTTTTTTCTCTTTTTAACGTAATTTTGCTCAATATATTGAAGCAATTTATTTATTTATGAAATTCTGTGGAGCAACGTAGTCAGGAAATGAAATCTGACATGGATAATTATATTCTTTTTGCTAGCTACTTGCTAAGTTTCCTGTATTGTAATTACTCCTTTGGTATCGTGCATTCATTTTAAATTCAAAGCAAACACATTTTTATTATTTAAAGAAGGAAAATGCCTAAGCCCCTAATACATACATTAAGGTGGTCCTTATTATAATGGAGAAAAATATACTTACCATTTTTTAAGCGCACACCTAATTTTTCCCCCTTTACCATAATGTGTAAAATATTTCTTCAATATATAAAGGTTAACCCGCGCCGCAACGAGCTTGATTAATGCATTGCTGGCAGTTATGACGTATAGAGTACGACAGGGAGCATATACCATAATCTGAATAAAAATTATCGAAGTTGGAGCGGTCACCACCCCTCTAACCTCGTATTAACATTCTCCTACTTGCTCCGACACTTTCACTGACAACGAAATAATCAGTTTGGTCTGACCGCGCTCGAAAGTGCATGAAACGCTCACCGTAACACAAAATGGCTCTCACGAAACGGCGGGAAATTATTCCTACAGAGCAATATTCGGCTGTTTTGGAAGAATTAATCAAGAAGAGACAAGTTGAGGACGAATACTTACGCATTATATCTCGATAGAGAAGTGATTGAGTACAGCGACCAAGAATCTAATTCTGAGACTGACGTGGATTTGGATGGATGAAAATTTAGTTCACAAAGAATTATAGCGACTCGAACTCGAACAGAAATGTTTGTATCATCCATCAATTCAGCCTCAAATCTTATTATAAAATAAAAATAAAGTTTTATTTAAGTAAATAAGCGTAGAGATGAAAGAAAAACGGGAGGTCGCATGAAGTACGCCAATCTGATCTGATAGCTCTAAAAAAAGTCATGTCCGCAAAGTGTTAAATAAAGATGTAGGAGAAAAAATTTGCCAAAAATTAAGCATCTAAAATTGTATATACTGCTTTCTGGGGTCTTGAAAAGAAATTACTTTTGCTCTTCATCCGCAGTTAAGAGTCGATTAAAAGCTTACATAAATTTTTCCAATCATTCGGCTGCATCTGCACTGAGTTTCCGTGAAATGTTTCTTATGTTTTTAAATAAGAATTGTCCTTATCCCAAAGATCTGGTCCGAGATTAAGAATTTCAATTTCTTTAATAAATTTAAACTTTTCTGAGAAATGAAGTCTGCTAATTTTTTTCTGAAGAAAAAGCAACAATGAACTAATTTTTGGATGTCATATCTAAACTCTGAATAAATTAAATTGTAAATATTCATTAGAGAATCTTGTTAAAAATATCAAAAATTAAAAAAAAATGACTGTCTTTATAATTCAACAAACTCCCTTTAATCGTGTTTCATTTTTTTGATTTTTTAAGTGCATTAGAAATATGTTTTTCATTACTCAGTATTTCGCTCTCACTACATATTTCGCTCAATCACTTATTACAAATTATTATATTTTTCTCTGATTTTATCTAATAGTCACTTGAGTGTGTCCATGTTTGAAAACACTTTTTCGTACATCTGATGTCGAGATGGAAAATATGGCATCGCTCGATCTGCATACTGCATTAGAAATGGAATCACACTGCTGATACGACCAGTGTTT
>BGPR01024833.1:8698-22860 GCA_013235015.1 Araneus ventricosus | reverse complement strand
GCTGTCGGAAATTTGTAAAAATAATGAATTTAAGTCGTGCTGTCGGATATATTATCCGAAATGAACAAAAGCGAACTGAACGGGAGTCCACATAATATGCAACAGAATTATCAAGATGCAATGGCTATGGTACGCAAGTTTGGTAAACCAGATCTCTTTCTGACCTTTGCTTGCAACCCATCTCGGTTTGAAGTTTTAAATTGCATGGAGGGAGTACAACGTCCTGAAGACCGACCTGATATTATTATACGTGTATTTAATATGAAATTAAAAGAACTTTTAGAAGGTATTTGCAAGCATGGAATATTTGGAACTGTTTTGACCTATATTTATGTTATTGAGTTCCAAAAGCGAGATTTGCCTCATGCCCACATTCTTCTAACATTAGATTCAGAAAGCAAAATTCGCACTAAAGATGACATTGACAAGTTTGTGAGTGCAGAACTTCCAGATCCTTGCACTGATCTTAGACTCTTCCAAATTGTGACAAAATGCATGGTACATGGCCCATGTGGAACTATAAATATAAATTCTCCATGCATGAGAGATGGACAGTGCTGCAAAAGTTTTCTGAAACAATTCAAGGATGATACAGAGGAAAATGTTAATGATACCCTATTTATCGCAGAAGAGCCACTGAACCTGTCCAGGTAGGGAAATATTCCATCGATAACAGATGGGTTGTCCCCTATAATCCTTGGTTGCTTAAAAAATTTAATGCGCATATTAATGTTGAAGTTTGTGCCTCAGTTAAAAGTGTCAAATACTTATATAAATATGTATACAAAGGTCATGATGCAGCCTCGGTCAAAATACAAAAAGAAGGTGCTCTGGATCATGATGAAATTTTAAGTTTTGTTGAAGGTAGGTATGTTAGTGCACCTGAAGCCATGTGGCGTTTAAATGAATTTAATTTGTCGCCTAAATCCCACACTGTAGTGCGCTTAGCTGTGCATTTACCACAGCAACAGCCGATTGTGTACCAAGACGGTCAAGAAGCCCAAGCAATTGAACGAGCTGCTTTAAGAAAAACAACACTAACATCATGGTTTGAACTAAACAAAAATGATCCTTCAGCTCACAACATTTCTTACTCAGATATTCCACAATATTATGTGTTTGATAAGAGTACCACAAATTGGAAGAAGCGACAACGTGGTGGACAAAATGTTATTGGGAGACTGCCAGTGGTTAGTATACTGGATACTGAGAGGTACTATTTGAGGATGCTACTACTGCGCAAGTCTGGGGCCATTAGTTTTGATGATATTTTGACCGTAAATGGATTAAGATGCATTACATTTCAACAAGCATGTCAGGAGTATGGACTTCTTCGAGGTGACCAGCAGTGGCATGATGCTTTGAATGAAGCTGCACAATTTCAATCTCCGAGACAGTTGCGCATGCTGTTCACAATGATTTGTGGCTTTGGAGAAGTGGAGGATGTTCCAGATTTATGGGTGCAGCATCAAGTTTCACTTTGTGAGGACTTTGTGCATCGTTATTCTGAGCAGACTGGACCTCACTATGCACTTGCAGATATTGAGGAACTGCTTACATCCTACAATTTAAGTCTCCAAAAACTGCATCTACCAACTGTAGATTTGCCTGCAAGTGTTTTGGAGAGAGCGAACTTTGATGTTGTGGAAGAGCAGGCTAAAGCTAATGGTTATACTATGCAGTTAAATAGTGAACAGCGGAATGTTGTGGAAATCTTATTAAGTGAAGTGTACAACAACGCTGCAGATACACCCAAGTGTTATTTTTTAGATGGTCCTGCTGGGACAGGAAAAACTTTTGTTTATTCAACTTTGCTTCACACAATACGTGGTAGAGGTGATGATGTTATTCCTGTTGCATCTACAGGTATTGCTGCAACTCTATTAATAGGGGGGAGAACAGCCCATTCTGTTTTTAAAATTCCAATTGATTTAAATGCAACATCTACTTGCAATTTGAAGCCTAATACAAAAGAAGCTGACATGTTACTGAAAACAAAATTAATTGTGTGGGATGAAGCACCCATGACACATGTTCATGCTTTCTTAGCTGTTGATAGACTTTTACAAGATCTCACAAAATGTAAAGAACCGTTTGGGGGCAAAGTCATTCTACTGGGTGGAGATTTTCGCCAAGTTCTTCCAGTAATTTTAAGAGGTTCAAGAACATTAACTGTTGCCAGCTCCTTTAAAAAACACGCTCTTTGGTTGAAATTTCATAAGTTATATCTGACAAAAAATATGCGTGCCCTTGAATCTGAAAGGGATTTTGGTGCTTGGTTGTTGGACATTGGAGAGAAAAAAAGTGGCTCAACGATTCAGTTGCCTTTGCAATGCTACCCTTCAATACAAAACCCTATACATCAATTGTACAGTGATATAGATTTTTCCAGTGTGACCCCACAGGAGCTTAAAGGTCGAGCTATCCTTACTGTTAATAATGAGCTATCCATGGAAATCAACAATAAAGTGTTGGAATTTATGCCGGGAAATGAAACTGTTTATAAAGCAGTTGATATGATCATGAGTGAAGATCCTCAAGATTAATTGACATTTCCTGAAGAATTTTTAAATTCTTTGACACCAACTGGTTTGCCTCCATATGAGTTAAAGTTGAAAATAGGTTGCATTGTAATGCTGTTGAGAAATTTAGCTCCCTCTAAAGGATTATGCAATGGTACACGCCTAATTATCACAAAATTGCAGCAAAACATTATTCAGGCAAAATCCATTGATGGTACAGAGACGTTTCTCATTCCCCGAATCCCTTTGATTCCATCTCAGACTAACATGCCTTTCAAATTTAAACGTATGCAATTTCCCATTCGTTTAGCCTTTTCCATGACAATTAATAAGTCGCAAGGCCAAACTTTTGAAAAGATATGTTTGGTGCTCAATGAGCCGGTTTTTAGTCATGGACAACTCTATGTTGGCTTATCAAGAGCACGATCTTTTGAATCTGTTTCTGTGGTAGCTCCAAAATGTGAAATATTTAACTGTGTTTATGAGGAAGTTTTCTGTGATTGATTGTCAAGTGTATTTTTTTGCACTGCATTTTTTAATTTGTTTCAGTGTTGTATATTATTTTATATCTGAGTGGATTGAACATACCTGCTTTGATACAATTTTTTTTGTAGAGCACAGTCTTCAATGTTGTATATTATTTTATATATGAATGTATTGAATATGTATATACCTGCTTTCGTACAATTTATGTTTTCGTAGAGCACGATCTTTTGAATCTGTTTCTGTGGTAGCTCCAAAATATGAAATATTTAACTGTGTTTATGAGGAAGTTTTCTGTGATTGATTGTCAAGTGTATTTTTTTGCATTACATTTTTAATTTGTTTCAATGTTGTATATTATTTTATATCTGAGTGGATTGAATATACCTGCTTTGATACAATTTTTTTTGTAGAGCACAATCTTCAATGTTGTATATTATTTTATATATGAATGTATTGAATATGTATATACCTGCTTTCGTACAATTTATGTTTTCGTAGAGCACGATCTTTTGAATCTGTTTCTGTGATAGCTCCAAAATGTGAAATATTTAATTGTGTTTATGGGGGAGGTTCTTGATGCTTTCACTATATAAAAAAGGCCCTTTTCAGGGCCAAAAGATTTTATTCCTTCGTTATTAAGGTGAAAGCATTAAAAGGAAATCAGCTTTACTTTGTAAGTTTTATTTGAAGACAAATAAATTTTTTGAGTCTAAAAAATTTTATTCTGTGCTGATTTAAGTTAAAGCATCAGAAGCAAAATAAAGCTGATTCATATATATATATGAAGATTTTAGAATAACTTCTAGGACACACAGTGTCTTCATTATAGCGAACGAAGCGAGCAGGGTTTGCGTAGCAAACCTGGGAGGATTGCAACGCAATCCTTCTGGGGGTTGGCGAGCTTTAGCGAGCAGGGGGCAGAGCCCCCTAGTAGAATTAATTTCGATTGTTTTAGTGTGTTATATAAATGTAATAACTAAGAATTTATACAAACATGCGAAACACGAATTCTTCTCAATTTCAAAAATAAGCATCCACGATCATTGCCATTTTTTGAAAACGATAATTTGTATAAATCTTTGTGTAGTGCACATTTATTGTGAATCTTGATTTAATAAGAAAATTCTTGTGATGTCCTGATCTATTTTATTTCGCTTGTGATTGATATTCAACCTCAAAATAAAAAGGTTGATTCTTTTGACATTGCTGATTTTCTTTTCAGTTGTTTCATTATTGTAATAATAATTAATATGTGACAACTGAAATTCCAGTGAATTAATTCTTGTCTGTTGTGTTTTCCAGCGCCTGCGGTATAACTCCAAGTTTCTTCACACTTCCCAGAGCCTACCCGTCGGTTCCCCCGCCGCCCCCTCCCCCACCACTCCCTCAGGTCCCCCTCTGACGTCAGGCGAGCCCTTGGTCAGGATCCTGCCCCGACGTCTGCCTCCAATGTCCCTCCATTCCAGCAACGACAGCGGTTTTTGCAACGATGGACCGCCGCCGCCGCTGCCCCCAACCTTGCTTTCGCCCACGTCGCCAGGATTCTCGCCAAGGGAGGGCGCCAACGAAGACGCTAAACCTAAGTAAGCATCCCAAACATACTCAGTTTTTATCTTCATTATACATGCCCATTTGTTTTATTGAAACAGGTGATGAAAATGTTGTGTATGAAATGTATTCATATAGCCTTAGTTCAAAGTTATTGTATTGATTTATGCATTTATTAATGTTGATGCACTTATCCCATCGTTTTATCAACGCCCCAATTCCAGCTGCATAAAATTCTTTGGATTGCTCTCTCATCCACAGTAGGACTTCGTGTCGAACGTCGTCGCCAATTAAAATTCATTTGGGAGTAAGTGTGAGATGTAAGGTGGATGCTGTAGCACTGACCAATCAGACTTAACCCTAAACGATTTTCATCTGTTTGGTCCACTAAAACAACATCTTGGAGGCAAACACTTTTCAGATGATGACGACGTTCAATACTAAGTCCTACTGTGGATGAGACAGCAACCCAAAGAATTTTATGCAGCTGTAATTGGGGCGCTGACAGAACGATGGGATAAGTGCATCAACATTGGTGGAGATTATGTTGCAAAATAAAATTGTTTCCAAGTGATTATCATGGTAAATTATTTTTTTTCCTTATCTTTTGTGACTTATTTAATGACTTACCCTCATATTATTTGCTCGATTTTATATCGTCTTCAGATGAAATTTGTTTCTTCTGTTTGCTGCGCTGGTCAGATATGTCTTAGAGCATTTTAATTGGGATTTTCATAAGTCAAGGACTTGGAATTATATGCATTTTGGAATGCTTAATTTGGGCGCTTCTTTTAAGTTTGAGTACTATTCATTAACTTAAATTACTTCCTTATAAGAATGACGCTAAAAGCTATTTAAGAGATTACTAATAAGCAATTTAAGTTGGTAATTGATAGATGATTATGATGGCCACTGAATTATTTTAAGTAGATTGAGAAAACTCTGAGACGAATATGGTATGTTGGGAGATTGATGGATGCGCCGAGGAGATTTTTGCGAGTAACGTGGCAAATAACGTTGGCATGCAGTTGGTGACCATTCATAAGGAACCATTTTTCTTTTATTCACAAAATGGCAATAAATGAGGAAGTTTTCTCAGCGCCAAACAAAGTTACTTTGTTATATTGTTTAAGGTTAATTACGAATATGGAACAATATCGTAAATATATTGTACAATATCCTTGTACTACTAGAGAAATGAAATTGTTTTAAAATATGTTTGTATGTGTAGCACCTTAATATTCTGAATTATTATTTTTTTTATCTTTATTTCGTAGTTGTTTTCATTATTTATGGAAATGGACTTTAATCTCCCTTGACGTAGTCACTTGTCTTATAAAGTTAAATTTACAATTATTTAGCGTCTTATTAACATTTTAATTACAAATAGTTAACTTTGTAATCACGATTTTTACATCATGAGTTCAGAGTATGAAATTGACGCTGGTGGGTACTGTTAAAACGTGTATATAGGTGGGTTGATCAAAAAGTATCGGGACTGGTGCCCTATCTTTAAAGCTAAGAAACATGCAGAGTGAATTCGACTGACACATATTAACTTTGAGGCCCGATACACACATGCGATATGTGTCAGCGAAACCATTAGCGACACCAACTGCCGAAGAAGAGATTAACGGCTTGAAGTACATCGATAGCTGTTGGGTAATACACACATACTTCTAGTTTTGTTCCAATTCCAGGGGAAACAGCTTAGCGAAGTCATTAGCGACACTCTTGCTCTGTGGGTAGTACATGTGTACTGCCCAAATGGTATCACTGTACCTCAAGCCGCTAATGATTTGTCCGATACAAATCTCATGTGTGTATCGGGCCTCTGAGTCAATATCTGCCAAGCGTCTTCACTCTGCTTGTTTTTAAGTTTTAACCCTTTGAGCTCCAAAAGATAATAAAATGCATAATTATACAGATGAGAGTGTAAGAATTAATTTAATGCTTTAGGAAGCTGAAACATATTGTTATTAATTTGTTTGAATTTCTAAAAATTAATCTGTTTATTTTTGCTATTATATGGTTTTTACAATAAGCGCTTTTCAACAAGAATGTGTAAAAGATGCATCATTCAGAATGTCGAGTTTGACTCGACATAATAGTGCAAAAGAGTTACGCTATAAGCGTTTTGTAGGTATTTTTCCGTTTCACATACTGATTTCAAAAGCGAATAATTCATGTTTATATATAATTTATTAAACTACCGTGGATAAAATATTTTTAAAATTTCCAAGATTTCATTAAACGCTAAAAAGGTTCAATTATTCACTTCAAAAGCAAATTTTTAAGATTTTATAGCTAGTACATCTAAATAGCAAATCGCTCAGAGGGTTAGAGATAGGGCGCCAGTCCCGAAACTTTCTGATCAAACCTCGCAAATTTGTACCCATTAGCACAAGATGCTCTACAATATTCGTAAGATATATTTACAATGTTGTACGGCATTCAGAATATCTTGGCTAGATCGTGGAAGTATTGTAAAATATCCTGTGCTAATAGGGTAAAACACCCTTACAGAATTTTTTTTCTCCTCCGTAATGGAAGATTGTTTTGATCGGAATATAATTACATTTCTTTTTCTTCCTCCAGGGAGAATATGTTTTCTTCCGTGAAGCTGCGAAGAGTGATTACCAACGATCGTTCAGCGCCGATGATCAGTTAGTAATGATCAGAACTGTTCCAGCCTTCAGCTATCACCAATTTCAGATCTTTTTTTTTAAATCCTTTCCCATCAATATGTATATCAAACGAACTGATTTCTTACCACTTTAGCCTTCGCTCTGTCAACAAGAACTTTTCATTCCTTTTCTTGAAACCGATAAAAATTTGTGTTTCCAGTGCAACTCGTGAAAAGAGGATGTTTTTTTTTGAAGTCCAACTTTACATCTTGAATATTTTCAACAGTGCTTTTTCATGTGCAATGTTTTTGAGATGCTCATTCTTCTATTGTATATTGAAGTTTGTACATGTATGAGAATCTTTGTTAGTGAAATTTTTCAGCTCGAAAGCTGTGTGTAAAGAAAATGCTTAGAAGGTTATAGAAATATCGATTCTTGTATTTGTAAAAAAAATTATCAAATTGGATATGAATGTTATATAAGATATGCATGTTTTTTGAGAATCTGTAAATAAAAATAATAAAGTTTTCTTTCACTCGATTTTTTTATTATTTATTTATTTCACAGCATGCAAGCATTGATGTTTTGGAAATAAAGTTGATTGTGAAGAAAGGTTCATCTGACTCCAGATCAGAAGGTTGCGTGTTAAAATCACGTCCGGGTCACCACTGCAGCTGTGTTGTATTTGTAAGATCATTACAGCTTTCTTGTAAAAAAGAACATTTATTAACTAATACTTAACACTAAACGGAGACTAAGAAACATTAAACGCACCCTAATAGCAAATATCAAAATTTTAAAACTCTAGAAGACAAAGTAGTAGTCACAAGTCAGTTGCAGAGCTGCCTCACCGGAACAGAGTCGGCAAGCTCACACTGTGATAGAAGTAACCACACATCGTATGACATCAAGGTCAAGTTACCATCAACGTATAGAATACAAAAGCCCCCACTAATGTTTCTCAAAATTAAATATTTACAATGATTCTTTTCAAATTAACACATTGATACGTGTGGAGTTTACACTATCAAAAACCGTAATTTAAAAAAAAAACTGTAAAACTGAATCAGAGTTATGCGATAGATGGCACCAGGAGTTCCATTCCCGGCACGTTTTCCAACAGCGCCCTCATAGACAAATAAAACCATCACGCAATGATTTCCTCTTCTCTCCGTTTAATATGTTTTAAAGTTCAGACGCCTCCCAGCGGTCGGCTGCGCAAAGTAGTAAAAACTTCATCGCTATGGTAACTAGATTCTAACTCTCCTATTTTCGTTTTTCTCGAATCGATATAATCAAATTAACTATCAAAAGCCTGACAAATAACTCTCTTCTTGATTTAAATATCTTAATGACCTTCTATCGTATTGTCAGCCCTGATTCAGTTCCATAACTATAACGCCATGTTTTTTTTCCTCCTAACTTCCGTTTTGTATATACTATTATAAATATCCTTCCCCCGTAAAACTTGTCCTTTAATTGCTCAATAAATAATATTTCATTTAATTGAAGCCTCTTCTTCATTTTAATTTAACTCTACGAATCTTAAGAACCCCTAGACAACCCTGCCAACACCCTTAAATGGTTTTTAAATATGGGATTTTAGTCTTGCCCGAGACTAATCCTACATGCATTACATACAAATTGACTGGTATAACATATATTACATACACAGTGACTGATATAACATACATTACATACACATTGACTGGTATAACATATATTACATACACAATGACTGATATAACATACATTACATACACATTGACTGATATAACATACATTACATACACATTGACTGGTATAAGGTGAAAGCATATGATATTAGTTCCCACATAATAAGTCGTAAAATAATTTAAAATTTTATTAAAAAATAATAAATACGCGCGCGTTTTATAATATCCTAGTAATGTCTTTTAGTGTGGTTGGTATGTTTGAAAACAGTTTGCTTGATGAAGAAAATATAATTACAGTTTTCATTGCGGGGTAGTCTCTATTAGGCTTTGTTAAAAATTAAGGACTAAGAGTTATACATTTCGTATACATATATGTATTAGAACATAAATACGTCACACATCAATAAAAAAAGTATTTTACATTAGAATATTTAAAAATTTGAATTTTTTAAAAATAAAGTGTCTCAAGTTCTCTAATTTTCAATTTTTTTAAAGCGTATTTTTTTATTTTTATCATATAAAGATACATTTGGAACAAAACTGGGTTTTATTTTGTAAATTCATGTAAAAGTTGATTTTCTGGAAATAATTTTATACATACACACTGAATTTTCATTACAATTTTCTTTGAAACTAAAATTGACTTTAACCATCTAAAAGAAGTCGAAACCCAAAATGCATACCCAGATTTATTTTAATGTAATAACAGGAATCCTTATTATAAACTTCATATAATTTTCTGAAAAATTAAGACGCGTGGAGTATTTCAAATACATTTAAACCTGGAAAAAACATAGTTTTGAGAAAAAGTCATTAAAATTATACCTACTCTTCTTAACTCATTAACTATTCATTTTATTTCACTATACTTGTTTTAAAGCTAGAGTGTATTTTGAAAATAAAAATGGTAAAAAAGAAATTTCATATTTTGGCCATTTTCTGCTAATTTCGATTATCATCCCCTTAAAGCATGTATATATAGATAGGAATATTGTTATAATTAATTATTTAATTTTCTTTTTTATAAGTTACTGCATGAATTGTCGGAAGACTCGAATTTTAGTCTCCCATCAGCAGTGCGTTAAGATGTAGAGCTGAAGACTTCTGCCTATAATAATAGTGAATACAGTACAACTCACGTTTAACCGAACTTTAGAGGGAGAGCGGTTTCGGATGACAATTTTTTCGGTTAAGCCATGAACATCTATTACTATTTTGTATCTAATTACAGTATGTAATTCTGAAATGTTTCGAGTGTAAAACTATTCAAAACCCTGTCAGCTACACTTATGTTCTTTATTAAAGTTAACATTACATTTTTAGGATTACAGTACTGCCCTCCCGCGTAAAAGGCGTATCTCAATTTTTTAAATTCTTTTTTTCATTTTTCCTACTTGGTAATGTTTGTGAGCTGTCGGACATTATTCCTTAGCAAAAAGGTCGTATCTTATTAAAAACTAGTAAAAAACCACTAGAGAAAAATGCGTATATCATAAAACTAGGGCAATGTACATTTACTAAAATGTTCATAGCCAAAAGTTATAGTTTCTTGAGATACGCCTTTTAGGCTTAGGACGGCAGAGTAGGTATTTCTATATATACTTAGTAATAATTTATAGCGTATGAATTGCTCATTCGAAAAACTCGATAATTTTCATTTGTTTCTTGCGTCCCTTCCAAAGTTTTCGAGTCGCAATGTCCCATTGTCTTTTCATTAGAAGGACATCAGCTGACGTTAATTCACTGCATTGTTCAGCAAATCTTAGGCCAACTTAAAATAGCAACAGCGCATGTACTGTAGTTCCCGGGTTGCTTTAAAAGAAAAAAGATTAATGTACAGTAGTCTATAGCTGGTATAACGGTCACTTTCCACATTAAGAAAAGTACGGTATTTAAACCTTTCTAAGTGCGTGGGAATATACTTCGCACTAAATTCATCAATTTTTAAATGCATTTTTTAAAGTTGGCGTAAGTTCTTGCCGAATTTTTCGATGAAACAAAAGCCTCGATGTTTCCAATTTCCTATCTCAAACCATAACGGAATGTCTTGATTTGGTAATTAATTATTAATTAATAAAATTAATTAACAAAAAATAATGTCATCCAATAAGCTAAATTACTTTCTTTCCTTGAATTAATCTCAATACCAAAGTTATTTTACTATAACACTACTAGGAAAAAATGGCCTTATAAAGGATTAAATACTGTAGTAGTTTATTGAAAGACATAACAAACTACCCATCGCCATATCACTTTGTCGTCCACGTATTCGATCAAGCTAGCATTTGATTGCAACACTGTTTCTATAATTTCTTTTGGTCCGTGATTTCTTCCGAACGTCCGCTACAACCCATTCATCCGCCTCGCGCGCCGCCATGTCTTCTTAGCCGGGAATTCTTTTCACCATTTCTGCCAGAGATATTTCAGATTACCAGTGGCAGACTGGCCAGATTGCCCTATGGCAAGTGGGCTCCCTTATACATAGTACAATATGGGCCCCTAGGTTATATGTGTGTGCAAGACAGAGAGAAAGGGTACTCTCTAGCTCTAGCAAACTTCCTGTGCCTTTTCCAAAACAAATAAATAAAATAGCAAGAAGATAGTAAATAAAGGCATAAAATATCAATTCAGCAATGCATGCAAACATGCACTAAATTTGCAATATACATAATTATTAGGATTAAATTAAATTACCCTATCCATAATCATACACTCAAGATACAAAAGAACACTTGATATAAAACTATTAGCACTAATAATTAATCATATTTGAAAAGGACAATCCTTATTTGAAATTCTAACAATCAAAGTGGCTAACTAGCCTGATGACTAGTTCGTCGTATTAGTCTAGATTTATATACACACATTGGGGTCTAGTCTGGTACCCCCGGTTGGGTTGGGTTCCGTTGTTAACGTGCGGAACCCAACCGGGGGTACCAGAATAGAACCCATTGTGTATATATGAATAGCATTGTAAATATATATATGAGTGGATCCCATTGTCTATTGACAACCACTATTTTCAGACCCGGTTCTCCACTGCAGATTACCCAGGTTTCGGTTAACCGGGGTTATACTGTGCTTGCCTTTGATCCTAAGGCATTGTGAAATCTTTTTTCGTGTTTCTGATTTATTTAATCATATTCTAATGCACGAGAGTTGGTTTTAGTTTTGTCCTATTGCATCCCGTTTTGAAGAAACATGAAGGCTATTTTGGGGCGGGTTTCGTAGTTTTGAACCGCGATCAGATGGCGAAGACGATATTTTTTTTAGATTTTTATTTTTTAAATGCTTTATTGATAATATTGAAAAAATTCTGAAGATTTGACATCCGATATTACTGGACTGAATATCATGTAAAAAATAGCTAGTTTTGCATTCTTATAATTAAGATTTGTGGGGGATGAGAGTGCTAGATTAAGTACAAAATTCTGCTGAGTAGTGTGCCTTAAGAACCAAATTGTTAAAACATGAAATGCTAACAACTAATAAGCATGCTATATTAAAATAGGAGTTAGGTTTTTCAGCAACAGATGGCAGCACCGCGACTATTTGAGCAAATTTATGTTCGTTGACTTGCACAGATCGTCAATCTACCTTTCTCAGAAGCGATGTCTTTCAGTACCAAAGAACTCTGCGTTTCAATCGTGCGATCTCCTAAATTATGTTGCTTATTCCATTGTTATGAAGTAGAGTACATCATTTAGGCAGTGCTGCCATCTGTTATGATGTTATAAATTTTGTTACCTTGAGATAACTTTAATGGGCATATTTTTAAAATTCATATTTATTTTACTCATAACTAATCAGAAAACTTCCTTTTAATATCACAAGCGACTATTAATTTTGACAGAATAATTTCAATGAACAAATACCATTGCAGTAATTATTTCTACAAGAGCATTTTATTCGGAACGGCCTCAGATGATTAATACAGATACTGAAACTGCTGTAATGAAAAACAGGACATAGTTATGAAATTAAGAACTAACTACTATTGTATTGATTTCGAATTCACTACTGAATACTATACAAAAGTGTTTGCAGTTTATTGTTAAATATCGAACTACCTGAAATCTCTCGTGCAAAAAGCTACTTAGAATGTTACATGAATTAAGGGAAAAAGCACCGTTTGAAGTTTTTTCTTAATTTTCAGCGAAAACGGTTGTAGCTCAAAATGTTGCTTTTGATTTGGTACCTTATTCTATAAGTAAGTCCAAATGCCACAAATAACTTCCCGTAGCAATTAAACGTCAAATGTGTAATCTGATTTTATACCGTCCAAGCGATTCTCTCAATATTGAAATAATTTGTGTTTAGAGGGTGGTCTTTTATTTTCAAGTGAATGAGTAAAGATGAATTTATAAATTGTAGATTTTCAGAAGTGAGAATTAAGTTAAATTCCATAAAAAATTTAAATTAATTATTATTAAATTAATTTATTAAATTTAAATTATTAATTAATAAATTAGTTATTATTAAATTAATTTATTGAGTTTAAAATATTAAATTAATTTATTAAATTTAAATTATTAAATTAATTTATTAAATTTAAATTATTAAATTCCATTCATATTTGTTTCTCAAAATATGAATGATTTCTATTTGTGCTGGTGATTAAAAGTTTTCAAATTTGCTCCCTAAGATATAAGAGATAATGTTCCTTACATTTAGAAAGTTCATTACTATCCTAAAAAGAACTTCATTTTATGTTATCTTGTTAATTTCAACGAATTTTTTTATGTAGTTTGTGAATTTTGATGATAAGCACAACTAGTAAATCAGAAATCTGTAAAAAGTAATGCTTCTCAGCAACAGATGGCAGCACTACGATTATTTGGTCTACTTTTTGTTCGTTGACTTGCAAAGATCGGCATACCCAAATTTTATTTCAGATCAGTGGCGAATCCAGGATTCGGGTCTGGGGGGTGCTGAAGTCATAAAAATTGTGTATCGTAGTGATGAATGTCAAACCCCATGGCTTATATAAACCAAAACACTTTAACTTTACAGGCTTTCTTCTCCTGACAATAAAAATAATAAAGAACACTACAATACTTTCGATAATGTAATAAAAAATACAATGAAATAACTGGCCAAAAAATGTTTTTGACCGCGCCAACGCTACAAGTGCAAGTGGAATGACAAGAAAAGTAGGACAATTTTCGATCCTGTCAAGTCAGAAAGCAATGTTGTCACGATTTTTTTTACTATTTTTTAAAATTAAAATTAAGATCAAACAGTTGTAGTGATTTTAAATTAAATCAAGAATTTTGGTTTAGCTCTGGGGGGGGGGGGGGGGG
>BGPR01024832.1:12169-22860 GCA_013235015.1 Araneus ventricosus | reverse complement strand
AAAAAATCTCATAGATGAAAATTCCTTTTTCAAGCAGCGTATAAAAGGGATAAATATACATTACAAGGAATATACAATCCTATATAATATTATAAAAATACAAAATGAGATTTAGATTGATCCTCAATACAGAAATGTGTTCTTCCTTTAATTTTTGATATAGAATAAAGGTATTAGTTTCAAAATATTAAAATGAATTGCGTGTTTAAAATAGCAAAAAGTGAAAGAAAAAATCAGCTAATTTCCAAATTCTTATGATTTAGTAGCAAAATAAATTTTTTGAATTTTGTTTTCCTTATTTTACTAAACAATGTAATAAAATTTTTTAATTTAAATTTATATTAATTTTATCAATTTAACTGTAATTGATTCATTTAACTGTAATGATTGTAATTCATTGTGGAATGGTTTTAAGGTTATATTATCTTAGAAGAAAAAAAGAGTAAGACCACTTCATTAGCAGAACATAAAAATAAAATTTAAGGAGGTATTATTTCTGTGCATGTATAAATTTTATCAGACATTATAATCCTTTCGTTTTATTTATATAATTAATTAATTAAGAAATACAGCTTTCCCTCAATAGAGCTTTAATACTCTTGAAGCACGATAGTTAAACTTACGCTCGATGTTAAAGACTTCATTTCTTTTTTACTTTCTCGTATACGAAGTATAGAAAGAGAAAGTATTGTAATCGTCAAAAAATTCGAACTCGAGATTTTGACGAATCTCCACGTTTTAGACCTCCCTGAGTCCGAAAAACACAATTTTGGAATTATGTCTGTCTGTGTGTGTGTCTGTGAACACGATAACTCGAAAACTATTAGAGCTACGGGGATGAAATTTGGTATGTGGTCTTTAAACATAATTTGTAGGTTTCTATCAACTTTTGGACAAAATCCGTCAAAGGGAAGTCTGTCTGTCTGTATGTTCGAGGTCATGCGAACGCTATAATTCAAAAACTTGAAAAGCCAGATGGATAAAATTTTATACACAGTTTTATCGTCATGAATGTAGGTCCGTATAAAATTTTGGGCCAAATCCGTCAAAGGGTTGACTGTCTGTCGGTCTGTATAATCGCATACTTGTTCAGTTTTGAAACTAACTCCCTGCGCATGCCTACTGGTGGCAATGCCTGTGCAAAGAAGTGACGCACCGAAACTTGGCAGTTTGCCAAAAACCAATTCTGGAGTGATTTTGTAAGGAAGCAAACATTTAGGGAGTCTCGCCAGGTCCTGTAGCGCAAAAGAATGAGCAGAGGATTTGAATTTGTTTTGATCCTTCAAACCACGCGTGGTTGCAACTTTGGTTTCCTTGCGACGGAAGTTTATTTGACGTCTTTTATTATTCTAGTTTTCTCTACATGTGTTGGGAGTATACGAGAAAGTTTAGGGGAGACCACTCCCGCTGGTTTCGTTAATTACCGATTTAGTATGAAATGCATTTCACAATATAAAAGTGTCAGTAAATAATTCCTCTTCAGTCCTTCTATAGTTGCTCTAGAATACAATTATGAATTGCCAAAGTCTTAACAAAAACTGTCGATTTCTGTCTTCTCACGGCCGTTTGATGGTAAAGTATAGGCTTCGGGATCGGAGGATCGCGGATTAGAGACCCGGTTCCACAGAAGATCCTTTGTGTATATGCACTTGGTGCGCATTAAATATGCCGTCGGGGATTAAAGATCCTAACTATGGTGAGCCGTGGAAAGTTGAAGAGTGGGATTTCTACTCAAGTGTCGTCCTCGACATCTGCAAAAGTCCATCGCAAAATACCTTAGATGTAGCGTCAGCACAAGAAGTTAATATAACCAAACTAAAAAACTTGAAAGCTTTTTAAAGGCTTACCCTATCGCGTTCATTGGTTTCGTAGTGAGACCACACATTGAGCATTTTTTTACTGCGCATGGGTAAAGCGTAGCTTAATTTCTCTTTGCAGTAAAAATTGATAAAATTAACGAAAATTAAATTAAACTTAATAGAACTTGAATTAAAAATTAATTAAATTAAATAAAACTAATAATGAAGTGGACAAATGTAATTTTTTGGATCTGGAAATTAAAATTATAAATTCAGAAGTCTACGTCGGAGTTTATGATAAACGTAAAGATTTTAAGTTCAAAGCTATTACACTCTGCAATTTTCATACTTGTCTTCATTTTAAAATTTTAAGAAATTCTATATTTTCTCAAATTAATAGGATTAAAAATATTTGTAATAACCAATATACTTTTATTAAAGCTTTAGATAATTTAAAAAATATATTAAAAGATAACGGATATCCTGGTTGTTTCCCAGAAGTCAATAAATTTCTAAAAAACAGTTTTAAGAATCTTTGTTTTTCTGGAGAATAGTTTGAATTCTTCTACATAGATGGCGCTACGAGCTTGCTTCTTGATGTTATCGGCCTCACTTTTTAGAGCGTCTGTTCTTGAAAGAGGATTACTTTTTGGTTTGTCTCATTGTTGATTCTGTTGTACAGGTATCTGTCATATTTTTTTCCTTTTATCCTATTTTGAGGGGTTGGACAAAAATTCAGGCCACATAAAGGAATAATTTTGACTAATAGTCTTTCCTTTATTCAGAAAATTTTTGTCCTGCTTTAGAGCTACAATGGCGTGTGGCCTCTGAGGAGAATCGCCATTTTGGTTCTTTTACAATTTTATTCCATTTTGCTTTCATTGTAAATGTATTTTTCGTTCTATTTTGCTTTTTTATGTTTTATTTTAAGGTTTTATTAATGCCTATTTTTATAATTTTTAACTTATTTTTCGAAGTTCTAATTTTGTTTAATTTTTCTTTCATATCTTAAGAGCGAGATATAACAGGCCAACTTATATAAAAATTCCAGTTCAATACCGTTAGCATTCACAAATATATCGGCATTTCAAGAGCTAAATTGCTTTCGTTCTCTAAGACAAACAAAATGATGAGAGTTCATGCACAAATTGATATTTATTTTAAATTGAATTTTCGAAAGTTATATTGAATTTTATTAAGGTTGGATATCCTGAATGCTCACGTATACTTATAAATTAAATACATAATTCAGATTTCATTTCGATGATAACTTATTCGGAGGAAAAATAGCTCGTTAATGTTCATTAGTTTCACTGTGAAACCACGAATTTCTTGAAAATAAAAAAAAAACTAAATTTTTTTCCTTTACATAATTACGATCAGCTACATGCCTAACACTCATTTTTGAAATAAATTTAGAAAAATTTCAAAACGAAACAAGTAGTGACCTTGAAAGGGTTATAAACACAAATGTTTATATTTTGGGGCTTCCGAAAACAGAAATGAATACAACACAATTATTATGAAATAAAAAATTGCGGTTTGATGAATGAGTTTAACTTCATTTTTTAAATAATTAGAACAAAATTTCTCTTATGAAGATCTTGATATCAAAATAAATAATCTTAAATCATTTATATTTACCCATACACATTCAAACACCTTAGAAAAGAATATTAAGTAACACTTTTCCATTTTTTTTTTAAATTATTTTTATTTTTTAATAAGAAACTACACGCCGAGTCTATGGTTAATTATAATGTGATTTTGGAATAAAAGAAAATTATTGAAAGAAGAAAAACTACAAATTTATTTGCCGAACAGATGGGATAGAAATATGCTCAGTCTAAAATAATACCACAAAAAGAAGAAAGAGTCACAAAATCCCAATTAAGCAAAACCAAGCCTTATCGCAAGATTTTCTGATTTCGATGTTCACTGCCGAATTCCTAACAGATTGATTCAAACTTCCATTAAACGAAACTGAACACCTTAACAAACAGAAACTTAGAAAGCACTTCGGAAGAAACACTTCAATTTGTGAATTTAAAAGAAGTATCTGAGGATTCAGGTTTATGTAATGCCCTGAGATTGTCTCAAAATTCGACGAATAATCATCATATGTCATTAACATGACAATACTTTAACAACAGCAGTAAAATCCCAGACTAACAAGTTTTCATGTTTAGAATTTAATTTTTGAAAGAATTAGTTTGCAAATTACTTGTGAATTCTTGAAATATATACAAAAGAAAGCTAACTTCAAACAATTCAATCAAGCGATGTAAGAATGTGTAAATAAGTCTCTTCCATTAGCCGGACAGCATTATTCACCGGTCAAAATACTCCCAAGAAATATTACTTTTGTTCGAGATCGCCACCAATATGTGCTCCAGTTAGTGAAGCGCAAAACTTGTTCAAGTTAGTGAAGTGCAAAGCTTGCTCAAGTTAGTGAAGTGCAAAACTTGTTCAAGTTAGTGAAGTGCAAAGCTTGCTCAAGTTAGTGAAGTGCAAAGCTTGCTCAAGTTAGTGAAGTTCAAAACTTGCTCAAGTTAGTGAAGTGCTTCGTAGAATAAAGTTTCTATACTTGGGGCATTTGGCGAGTATTTTGGCTGCTGTCCTTCTAATGGAAGTAAATTATTTAATATTCACTTTTTAAGTTCTTTCTTTATTTTTATAGGAGTATTATGGCTTACTCTCAAAGGAGAGCAGTATTTGTTCTCGCTGTCGTCTTGGCAGCCTTTGCACTGGAACTGGTTGCCGTCACGGAAGCTCATCATCACCACCACAGGAAAGGTCAGAATATGGAAGAGCTTTTAATCCTGACAGGAATCCTCGCCAAGGTTCTTCAGAAAGGAGGAGGTCATCATAAGCATCCCATCCCCATTCCAGTCTTCATCCCCATGCATCATCATCATGGTTAAAACGGAGGCATTTTGGTATGTTGCCAAGTGTTCCTGCACAATGGGTAACAATAGTACAAGTATCAAGGCACAGCGGATTTTGGCGACTTATCAGAATCATAGAAAATAATCATTAAACATTTGAGTCTTTAGCACAATAATGTTAACAGCACCATTTCATGTAACGCCAAATGTAGTAAAATGAAGGCACTCACGCGTCTATTCTTAATTTGTAGGTTTTTTTGTGAAAATCGTCTTCAAAGCTCTTTGGAGGAAAATTTGAGGTATTCGTTTGTTCTATGCGTGTGAGAGAATATAAAACCTGAAAATTTGGCTCATTTTAATCCTTTCCTATTAGCACAAGACGCTCTGCAGAACTGTTACGACATCTTCATAATATTGTGCGGCATTCAGAATAGCAGAACAATATAGTAGAATATCGTAAAATAACAGGGTTAAATTAGCACTACGAGTTCATAATATATGTCTAGAAACTGTGTTTTATTAGTCTCTTATAATCATTATTAATCTGTTCTGTTTTAATTTCCATTGTGAAAGTCTCTCTACTTACTGAACTTACTGTGATGGCTGGAAAAAATTTCAAAAGACAAAAAATTAATTGCCATAAATTGAATGATTTATTCTTTAGATTTTTTAAGCATCTAAGCTATTATGGTTTCTTTTCGTTAGCTAAACAGCAGCTCTTGCTAAATGTGTAACCGCTTCTTGCTAATGAAATATCGCTTTTCCTTTAGTTCGACGGTAGCCTTTCATTAAGCATATGCGTTGGCATAAAATACTACTTTACCTTTGAATGTTAGTCATCAAACTGATCGCAGATGCGCCAAGTTTAGCAGCCTTACGTTTCGTAGTTGTTAAGAGGTTGCAAGTTTCACTATATAAGGTTGGTGATTTTACTATTGTATAGCATCGGATTCGGAAACCCTCCGGGCTTCTGCTCATGAGCCGGGCGGAGTTAATTTCATCAAAATAGGGGGAAAGTGAAGAATGGTAGGGTGATGTTTACATTTTATTGAGCGTGCCGTAACAAAGAACTCCGGAAATGCGCTCATATGACTCATTGCCTGACACCCCTTTCCGGTGTAAAATCGTCCAAAAGTGGTAGTGTCGGAATCCGTTGCTGAAGAGTACCTTTGGCTGTCATCGTGCTAACAGAAAAGTTACGCATTTTCTTCTTTGATTACAAAATAATGTCGAAATATGCGATATGCACATATTTCCATCTCAATAAAACAATATGTATAAACTTTTAACATTAAACTTGTAAACCATACATAGTTCTTCAAATATTTTTAGAGATAATTTACTGAACTGTAAGTGAAAATTATAATGTTTTGAAATAGGGATATACCTGTATTTTAATTCATCAGTTTTACTGTGGATGAATATGCTGAGTATGGCTGTCCAAATGATTGAATGGTAAAGATAAATGACATGCAGAGAGACTGTTTTAATTCGCTCGCTTTTTATATTTGGCTTAAAAAGTGAAATAAAACCACTGATATTTTGGCTTTGGAACCGAATTCAAAGATACCTCTTTTTCCCTCTTATTGCTACGCAACTGAAATTGTCATATAATTAAAGAAAACGTCCAATGAAAGTAACTGGCATCAATTTTCCAATAACACAACCCTATTTTCAAGAATGACAGTATCTGGATTTGTTTCACGTGTGTCTTTAATTCTGTGAATAAAATTGTAAATAGAGGCCGTAATGCAGTCGGGAACCATTTACCAATGTCTTAAATTTTGGATTCAATGTTGAAAACTATGCCGACATGTGTATAATTTACCATAAGAAACTGAACCTGATTTAATCCGTTTCACATTGGAAAATTGACTCAAAATATGCACGTTGAAGTGGGTTCCCAGTTGCATAACTGCGTACAATTTATAGTTTAGTTAATTGATTAGAAGAATAACAATAAAATTGAAATATATTTTGCTGTGTTTCTTCTTCCTGTTTTGTAATAAAGAATAATATTTGGCAGTTTCTATTTTTTTATAAATACGTGGTGCTTTTTTCATGCTTTTATCTTCTTCGATGTCACCTAGAATATATGATGTGAGAAGTATCATTCAAAATTCTTACTTAAATCATTCTTTTTTGCACTCACAGTAATAATGTAGATAATAGCTTCTTGTGTATTTAGTAATGTCATTTCACGTGATATTATAGTCACATTACAGGCGTAACTGCGCATCTCGCCAAACATCTTAAGGCAATTGTCTTATACTGTTCTAACCCCACGAGAAAAACCCAGAAAAGAATTGCCGCAAGTAGACGAGTCGCGGAAAGGAGGTAAACAGGTAATAGAATCAACAGCAACATTTCTCAAAATTAAACGCACTTCGTTAGACGAATAATTCGTTTTCGACTGAATTACAAAGCGAAATTATACTTTCGCAGGTTCTATCTACCCCAAATAAAATAAGCTCTCTTTTCTTCACCCCCAAAATGTAGTGAAATATCCCGTTTCCGTAACGACCGCCCCCGGCATGTCTGGTGTCTGGGTTTTTCTCGTGTCGGTAGGATAGATATTGTGCTGTGAGATCACGTGGTTATTTTCCTTCTGTAATTCTTCTTCTTCTTAAATATAAGTGTATTCAGTATATATAATAAGTGTAATTCTGTTTCTTGCCAGTGGATTCCAAATTAAAATTGGTGACGTGCCTCAGGGGAACATAAATTAACTCCGTTGAAAACGATTGCCAACATAATTACAAATTAAGGTAACATATTTTATATGATTAAAAGCATAGAACGAATGAAACTAAAATAAATATTCATTGTTGATAATTTGTGTATCAAAGATTGTATGATTTAAAATTTTTGTAAATAAACTCAGAAATTTTTGTATTAGGCGGTCATCGAGGAAGATAACAATCATTTCATGTTAAGCGGGTCTGAAACAACATGGAAGTGTATTTTGTATTTTATGATTGTTTTGCAAATAAATATTTCTTACTTTATGTCTTCAGTTTGTATTATTTGATCGTATTCTTCTTATGTAATGTCAAATTAGTGATCCACTTGCGAGTTTCGTGAATTTTGTTTCAAGAAACTCCATTTTTTAACTAATTTATCTACTTCTAAACTTTTTCCTTCAATACCTTACAGTTGTCACAGAAGCAGTTTTTTAAAAATCCTTTGTTAACTAACTAGTGCAAACACTAAATCACCAGATGTAAGATGGATAGATGATCAATAATGACAAAAGACATTTCGTATAAGTACTAGAAGATTTGTGCCCGTCTCAGACGGGCTTTCATCTTGCCAACAGTATCTCAGATCTGATTGTCACAGATTTATTAACAAAAGTTGTAGTAGAAAGCACATTGACAGAGTGTTTAAAAAACAAAAAAAGCATGAAAAACAGAAATGATGAATCAATTGACACTAACTTCTGTTTTGCAAAATATATCAAAATTAATGACTAAAATCGGATTGAAACAAATAGTGATTCGCAATACAATGCACAACAAATTCAAATCTTAAGAAAGAACCCTTTCAACAAAAACCAAGTTATTCTAAATTTATAGCATGCAAAAAATGGCTTCACTTTTAAGATTTACTTTCGTTCTGTCTAATTAAAATAATGCAAAATCAAATTCAAATCTAAGAAAGAACTATTTTAACAAAAACGAAAGTTACAAAATAAGCACATACATCACAAATTCAAATCTTATGAAAGAACTATTCTTAATAGCTTAACAGACAGAACTCATTTACCAACATTCAAATCAGAACTTTTAGAGCAATTAGTAAAAAAAGATTTAAAAAAATTTAAGTTAAGAAGCCTTTCAGTATAAGAACGCGCGCGGTTAAGGAAAAATATTAAAAATACGAAAAAGAAGGAACCTCTTTAACATAAATTGGTAGCTTTTCCAACAGGTAACACGACTTTTCTTACGGAGTTTCGCACGACCGATGCGTCACAATTCAACAAAAAGATCTCGGAAAAATAAATTAGAAAATAACTTCTATTTGATAATACTGAGTTCCCTGGATGAATAAACATAAAACAAAAGAGAAAGGAAACTGCTTAATTCATCTAGAAAGAGAAGAAAATCCATGACAAATAGGAATAACTTCTGTCTGTTGGATACTTTGAAGATTCAGTGTTTCCCCAACATTCAGAGAGAAAAAAAAGCAAACACAACCCTTATTTGATATTAAATCATCGCAGAAATAAAAAAAAATCCTTAATTAGTAGACAGAGTGTCTGCTCTGAATCTTTGGCCAAAAACCAATTGCAGCATAAATAAAAAAACTAACTCAGCTCATAACACCTGTCTATATTAATTCAAAACAGTGTATGCTAATTTATAGATGTAGACAGACCGTCTGAGTATGAGTCTCTTTGGCACGTAGCTAAACCAAACCACGTGAACATTACAGCCACCTCTGGACAATTCTAATATAGCTAACCGGGGATTTTTTATACAGCCATTATATATATTACCGGTTATTATATATAATTACCACGGTGATTATATATAATAACAGATTACTCACATTGATCGTAACAGGTATCCGAATAGAATATTCAGAGGGATTTTTCTGGCTTAAAAGCTTCGCATGTTTGTAGGGCATTTAGGCCATCACCGTTTAAGAATACTCCAAATTTTGTCCTAAAATACCTTCATAATTATTCACTGAATAATATTTTTTAAACGAAAGTTGAGGGAAATAATGAGTGTACACTTTGCAAATACAAAAATTCCGGAATTGAGAAAGTAATAATACCCTCAATTCCTGCTATATTCAGATCCTGATTCAGTCGCTGAAAACGATGATGAAACGTACTACGATGATAAAAATATTAATTATTTTACTCTAAACATCTTAAGTTTGTAAGAAGAAAACGCAAGAATTTTTTTCAAAGCCCGTTTGGAATGTCTTTATAATTTTTTTCATTATTTCAGATACTGTTTAAGGTATCTATGGAAATTCCATCTTAAAATAATTATTAGGACTCTAATTAATTAGATCACGCTGATTACCAAAGTTAACCAAATTCGAAATGTGAACAGAGAGATAATGAAAATAATTTTAATCTAGGAAAAAAAACACCAAACAATTTGAAATGAATGCATCATTATTTGCCATATTAGCAACGATTTTAAGACATTTATTTTCCCCATTTTTCAACAAATTTAAAAACATGTGTTTCGATAGATCTTCTAGGATATCTAGCTAATCTATAAAATACATTAATCTGTTCCCACTTATTGCTTAAACACTAAGTACTCAAATTTTCAAAAATTTGCTTCAACTCATACGCAGATTTAATATAGTTGATTGCTTAAAATCAGTACCGGAGATTAACCTTTTAAGTGGTTGTACTCTTCAAACAATATATCTGTTCATTCCACCATCATGGACTGAAGATTATGGCATCTGCATTCTGACGAAAGGTAGCTTTGAGACGAAATCTCCGCTTGCGCATCAGGTTTTTGCACTCTTTTATTGAACTTGACTTATTTCAGATTTGTAATACGGATGGGAAATATGGTGTGTGCCTGCATTGGCGTTACACCGGCATAGGCTCTTCAATAAATTTTGGTAGAGGCCCGACTTGTACCGGGGACTCTCAAAAAAATATGTGCTGTGTGCTTAGCTGTCCAGTGCTGCTGCTCCTCTGTAGAGTCGTCAGATCCACCAGCAAACCCTTGCTTTGTTGTTTCTAACGATAAGAGATACATGATTTACAATGCCTGGCCCATACATAAGGCTCTGTGGCGGCGACATAGTGATACAGTGTGAGGTTACAAACTATTTCCCGACAATGCTGAATAATGAAAGAATTAAAAGGAAAAATAATAAAGAAAACATGATGATACTTTACGGGCGACTTTACAAAGAGTGGGGAAAATAAAATGCGATTGTCCAGTGGGTACATGAGCTTCTATAGCAAGCACTCAAAGATGAAGGTGATGAAGAGATGACTATGATATGTACAATG
>BGPR01024831.1:0-22861 GCA_013235015.1 Araneus ventricosus | reverse complement strand
ATATCCTTTTCGCATGGGCTCAATATTTTGAAAACGACTTCGTCTGGGGGCTCTTTCGGAACGTGCCTTTCTCGAGGGGGTAAGAAAATTTCACCACAGGGTTCGAGAAGAGGGGTGGTCACGAGTTATTTTGAGGAACGGTGGGGGATAAAAAGGAGCGTCTTCTGTTGATAGCTGAACATTTACGCCTCTCTTTAAAAGTACACAGGTTGGGGAAACTGATGAACAGCGAGGGAGAATGACAATGAGCCTCAACGCCTGTGTAAAGCGAAAACACCTCCTGAACTTCGGGTCATTCGTCAAAATGCCCCCTGAAGAGTGAATGGCCAATTATCCTGTTGTGTCCCCATCTAAACGAGCTGACCACATGTGCGGTTAAAATCCCTTCCCTCGCTGGGATTCTGAGATTTGTCACATGCCCCTCACAAGGGACCGTAGACGCATGTGACAGAGTAAGTCACAGCCCACGCGAAACGAATAGAATATGCAGTCATGGAGCAAATTAAATTTTGCCCAGATTCAAAAATGAACTCGTTTTGGCGTGCTTTGAAGTTTGGAGAGTGGGGTGTTGGTTCAGGTGTAATCTTACACAGGGCTAGTCGGAGGGGGTTTCAAATGGTGCCAGCGCACGAGGCCCGCGCCTCTGACGGATTTTGAAAAATGAAAATTGATTGCCATTTTACCTGTTAAATCCGAACTCAAAGAAAAAATTAAATTATCTATAAAACATGTGTGAAACCGAATCAAAAATCACATATTGCAAACTTATTTTAGAAAGTCGCATACCAAATTGCATTTATGAAACAATTATTTTTATTATTTGCTTTATTGCCGACTTTTTGCACAGTTGAAATGTTAACTTTAAGAAAGTAATTTATCATTTCGAAACATTCAAATTCAAAAATAGTTTATCACTTTCTTGTGTTCTTTTGGTTCTTACTATATGAGATTGTAAAATCCAATAAATAGCAAAATGCAATAATTTTTATTTTATTGTACAAAATTTGTTTCAAGGCCATGCGAATCAACTCTGCACCAGGCTCCGCTTTTCTCGGGCCGGCCCTGATCTTACACCAGAAAGTGGCTTACATCTATCAAACGATAAAAATAAAGAATAAAACAAATTTTCTCAATACTGAAAAATCCCATGTGTTCAACAAAATTTAAACATTTGCATCTTTTCTCTGAATGTTCTAAAGTTAATTAGAATGGATATCTGGGTATTAAGAGACCATCGCGTTCTCTTTAGCTGACAAAAGTTGAAAGTTACAGCATTAAATACTATGTGATCCGCATGCTGCTTCAAAAGGGGGATTTATTATATTATTTAGACTTTAATTTCCCCTGAGTGTCTCCGTCTTTATCTTTTTATTAAAATATGCCTTTATTTGAATATAATTTAAGTATTCGTATTTGAATTTTTATTTAATGGTTATTTAACTATTTCCTTTCAAATTTAGAGTCTAAATTGGAATCAAATATCAATGAGAGTTTAAAAAGTTTTTTTTTTAATAATACTGAAGAATAACTGTGCGATTTAGCTGATGGCGTGATCTTGTGTTGGTTTTCTGATCAAGAGACACTAATGAGAACTAGCTGTGTTTTCTAAAAGTAATTCATCTTAGTGTTTACTTTTAGGGTTTAATTTTGATCAATGGCAAATGACCACATAAATTGGGAAAGGTACAAACTCTATTCTTGTCTACAAGTGGAGGTTCGTTAATCAAAAACAAGCAGTACGGCAAAAATACTGTTACAAAAATCGTTCTGTGAGTATATGGTGTAAAATGTCCAACACACAGGATAATGGAGAATGAAGGTTTATTCACAAATATGCAGGAAAACACGTAGCACAGGAAACAATATATCTTGGACAGATTAGAAACGTTAACAGACAACAATTCACAGGTAATAACAGTTCAGCACTTTGATATTTAACAACACAAACTGTCAGCAAATAACTAGTAGCGACAATAACTGCACTTTCAATAACGCTCAGCTCACAAGTTTCCTAGCTCGCACTGCAGACGAAACTCTCAAGTCGTTCCCAATGGATCAACACTGCTCCCTCTGATCCAAACGCGGTCCTTATATACTCTCTCCGACAGGCCGTGTCGTCACATGGAGTTGTCTCGTATATTCAAGCGTCTTCCCTTTCCTAATAGAAATATCGAGAAAAGGGGCGCATTTTCTGGAATCATCTATTTGTCGCCAAGGTCCCCAAGTTCGTCGCCAAGATCAGGGGTTCCGGAAAGGCCGATGCCCGTCACTCCATACTTACCCCTGTAAAACTCCCTCCCCAACTATAAGACTAGCGAGGCAGGAAAGCGACATAACATCTTTGCAACACTACTGAAAACATGTCAAATAGCATTTTCAAATTTTCTGTATTTAAAAATAAATAGAGCAGCTTGTATTTGTATAAATACATGCTGCTCTATTTACTACTGCCATTCATATAATACTGTCGTGTTGATCTAAAAATATTATCCGTAATATACGTATATTCCTCTATGTAAAATACTTATATTTATATGAATAATTTATTTGTAATAAAAGAAACAAAAATAACGTTTGAATAATAGCATATAATAAGGGGTGAGGGTTTTCTTTGTTCGAATATTTAAGCAAAACGATTAAAATATAAAGCCAAAGTATATAATTTAGGTTACGAAATTTAGAAAAGTAAGAGAGAGAAATTTTAGAAGAGTGGCAATTTCAATTTTTTTTAAAAATTAATTTCAGCGATATCGATTTAGAAAGACCCCTATTTATAGATCACTTTTCCAGGCGCTCTAAGAAAACATTAACACCCATCTGAGCTATTCTAACATGCAGAGTTAAGTCTCGAAGAGCTGTCTTGATATATTTTGCGGCAAAACAACTGGCATTTACAATCACACTACTGTTACGATGTTTTTAACTATTTGTTTTTACTTCCCATTAAAAATGTAAATAATGGAAATCTCATTTAGAAAATGTCAGCAAATATTACGAAAGATAAAAATGATATATTTGGAATTATTGCCGAAATACTGCTAAGTTGAGGTCATAATAGACGTTCTGCTATTATTTTTTTCCTTTTTTTCTGAAACGAAGTTGCCTGCTTTTCACTTTCCAAACAAAGTTCAGTGAAGCCAAGTACTTGATCCTTTGCTACTTGAGTTAGTGCAATTAATAATAGACAAGATTATTTATATTAAGAACAGAAATTCTCTCTCTCGTAACATATGAATAATTCATGTCGTATATTTATCTATTCAGCTGATAAACTGCAATGCATAAGACGTTCTAGAAACTATAAGCGCAACTTTATGTTGCAGGCAAGACAGTTTTCTGTTACATTAGTGAAACGAAAAAATAATAATAAAAAAATAAATATTCAAAGTATAGATATCGATGCTGATTCAAAACATTTTCAGTTTTGAAGATAAGCCAATTATACTGTTTAGGAACTTATATGCCAGATAAAGGATATTTTTCCGGGTTTTCACAAACTTTTAAAAACTTTCTTTGAAATTACATGGAATTTTAATGAATGAAGTATTTGCTGAATTGATTAATATTACAAACTGTGTTTCTGATGAACATTGTATGAAGAATTATCTCTACCTCCAGAGGTTTTGAATGGCGTAATGGAAAATAGCATACATTAGTTTAAAAAAAACTGCATGAAATATTTCTTCTGAAGTAACAGTGTATTTGGTATAAAGCTGTTCAGAAGGCTTTAAATACCTAAGACGCAAATATGAACAGTGCTTTTTCGAATATATGTACAAAAATATTTTTTTATTTTTGAACGTTAGTTTGTTAATAACTGGTTTAAATAAGGTGTTATGATGGATATGATATTAATAAATTAGTATTTAAGCCTCTCAGTGCTGATTGCTTTAAAATCGCTATATAGATAAAATGTTCGCAAACATTTTCAAATACAGTTGAACGAAGCAAATTGTATTTTTATAGGCAAGACTTCATTACAATAATACGGACTCGACGCTGTAATATCACGGATTAAACGCAATAATTTGCGAAAATCTCAGGATGCTGCAGATATTAGACTTGCTTCTGATGAACATTGTATGAAGAATTATCTCTGCCTCCAGAAGTTTTGAATGGCGTAATGGAAAATAGCATACATTAGTTAAAAAAATACTGCATGAAATATTGCTTCTGAAGTAACAGAATATTTGGTATAAAGCGGTTCAGAAAGCTTTAAATACCCAAGAAGCAAATATGAACAGTGAATTAAAAGTGTTTTTTAAATATATGTACAAAAATATTTGTTGTTTTTGAACTTTAATTTGTTAATAACTGGTTTTAAATAAGTTGTTATGATGGATATGATATTAATAAATTAATATTTAAGCCTCTCAGCGCCGATTGCTTTGAAATCGCTATATAGATGCAATGTTCGCAAACATTTTCAAATACAGTTGAACGAAGCAACTTGTTTTCTTATAGGCAAGACTTTATTAGAATAATACGACTCGACGCTGTAATAGCACGGATTAAACGCAATAATTTTCAAAAATCGCGGGATGCTGCAGATATTAGACTTACTTTCTACCAGCGGAAATCTTGGAATAAGCAGTCAGAGGGTTAAAAATGAAGAGATTGAGGTGATAGTTTGCCTGAAAACTAATTTGTGTGACCTTCCAAATAATAGCGCCATCCAATGACAATGGTCAAAAATGACGAACCAATTTCCCCAACAATAATGACATTTTAATCTTTTGCTGAAACTTTATGTTACCATCTCTGTCCCAAATTGTATACAGCAGCTTTTACTTCGCAATATTTATAGTATTAAAACTGATATAACCGGAAAAGTTTCCGCGTAATCCCCGGTGTCCAATCCGTTTGCCACTTATCTGGGCGAGGATTCATGTTTGTAGAAGACTAAAACCTATCTTAAGTTTCACGCGGGGGGTAAAAGTACAAAATAATCTCTACCGTTTCGCGCCCATCTGCGCTGTCAGCGTAAAGTTTGAGCCCAGGGGGATTTGAAAAAGGTCGGCCGGGTTTAAGGACAAAGGATATATGAGATTGCTTTGGCCTGCTTAAGATAGCCCACGCAAGGCGAGATGAATCCTGGGAAATGTGGTGCAGGTCAGAATAGGATTTTTGTTAGAATTTCTCCCAAAAGGCATTTGTTACTTCTTATCAATATATACTCTCAAAACTGGGAAAGCAAACATATTGTTTGTGTGCGCAAGGTGTGTGTTCCTTGTAGGGCAGGTCAATTTTTTTCTTGATAAGTTTTTAAACAGTTGTGTGTTCTTGAAGGGATCAGTGTTCGAGTGATTTAAAAGAATATTTACGTTCTTTTTTCGAAATCTGAAAGAGAAAATATTTTCTGCTCATTCTCAGAGGAATTATTGTATTCTTTTATACGAAGTATCAATACCAAATAGTTTAGCAGAATTCTTTGCTTTTTTAAACAAGCTTTGTTTCTAAGACGTTGGAATTTTAAAATTTTTACACTATCATTTTAAAATATTCAGTCAAAAAGTATAATAAGGAGAGTTTTCTGTATTTATCAATACTCAATAGCTCTGAGTTGATATGGAATTCCGTTGGCCTTTCTTTATATACATATAAATAACATTTTCACCACTACATCATTATACATTATTATGATTCACCAGTGCCATATATGTTGGCTTTTATAATAATCTTTATCTAAGAAGTATGAGAAAGTGATGCAAGATCCAGAATGTCGAGTGAAAATGGTTGACAGATTTCCTGAGTTCCAACCGTGCATCGAGTTATGTTAATTTTACTTTCTCGTATACGAAATATATAAAGACACAGTACTGTAATCGTAGAACAATTCGAACTCGAGATTTCGGTGAATCTCCAAGTTTTACACCTCGCTGAATCCGAAAAACACAATTTTGGAATTATGTCTGTATATGTGTCCGTCTCTGTGTCTGTGAACACGATAACTCGAAAAACATTAAAGTTAGAGGGATGAAGTTTGGTATGTGATCTTTACCTTTAATTTGTATTTTTCTATCAAATTTTGGACAACCCCCCACACACCTGGCTAGTTGTCCGCGTTCATCTGAACACGATAACTCAAAAACTTAAATAGCTAGGTGGATAAAATGTGGTACACAGTTTTATCATCAGAAATGTAGTTCCATATCAAATTTTGGACTAAATCCGTCAAAGGGTTGACTGTCTGTCGGTCTGTATAATCGCATACTTGTGAACACGATAACTCCTTAAACCTCTTCCATAGAAAAATATAAATTGATATGTCGTCGTCTTATCTAAATTGTAGATTTGTGCCCAACTTTGATTTCAACCGGTTTAAAAAAAAGCGTTCAAATCGTATAACGATTTTCTTTACCTAAGCAAACTCATTTGCGTATTGGCGAGAAACCGCTTTTCGCCTTAGCGCGCGCCAAGGGAAACTCGTTTTATGCCATTTAACTTATTTTTTCTTCACCTGTGTTTGGGAATCGTCAATGTTATTGCCGCTCCGCGTATTTTTACCTCACCCGCGTTAGGAAGGATACGAGAGATTTTGGGGAAACCACTGCCGCTGGTTTAAACTGAAAAACTAAAATTAAGTAGTTCATAGACATTATAAGTCGCTACAAAAATGACCGGTAATCCACAAACATCTCAAGTTATCTATGGACATATAGCCTCTCCTAATTCAATAAGATCAAAGGAACATCACCCAGCACTACTTAGGCATCCGAGTAAACAACTGAAAGACCGGCCGCCGCAACAGATAGTCAGGCACTGTGGTTCCTGCATAATAGCCTCCATTACGAGTGGCTCATGCAGCAACCCCCCGTTTTACCGGGGTACGACCCGTCATCGGAAGTGGGCCCAAAGAGCCAAGCCACCATTATTGCGCCATCGGATTGACGAGAGCCTTCTTACTTATACGGCAGCCTCTCCTCCGCGAACTCACAGAGCCATCGGATTGACGAGAGCCTGCTTACTTATACGGCAGCCTCTGCTCCGCGAACTCACGGAGCCATCGGATTGACGAGAGCCTGCTTACTTATACGGTAGCCTCTCCTCCGCGAACTCACGGTGTCCCCCCGATGGGAATATAATTGAATAAATAGGCCAACACATCATCAGAACGGGGGATGACCATCTGATTAGATAGTACAAAAAACTACACTGGTTAAGTGTTAATTACATACACAAATACTCAATTTACATTTAAGAGTTACCGTTTGACAAATAGGAATCCAAGGAGTAAATCTAACTCGGCAGAACTGGAAAACCCTGCATTAGGCCACTTTCTCATTTGTATGCATTATTTGAAGCTCGATGTATCTTGCTATACGACCTTGAAAATAATATTCGAAACCCTCAGGGTCAAATATTTCATTAAGTATTATATTACATGTATTTCTAAGATTTATTACATTACATTTCATATGCAATATTCAAATATAATACAAAAAAAGTCTTCATTTGGAAAGGCGTTTGCGATGAAGGCGTGTAAGTTTTGGAAATGTTTTAAGAATTTTTAAATTTGAAACAACGATATATAATTATGATTTCTAAGCAAATATCTGTTTTGTTTTATTAGTAAATTCTTATTAGTAATTTGGCATGGAAAACATATTCGAAAGAATTTGAATGCTAGCCAAATTCCTAAATAATTCGCGAAGGCTTGATTTCCGTGGCATCTTAAAATGTGCCAATTATCGAACTTAATTATTTCTGCCAGATTTATGCTGTTTTCTCTCAGGCTCACACTGCCATTTTCTATTACTGATTTAGTCTTCATCTTTGGAAAATATGACGTTAGAATAATAGAATAGTAATTTCTTGTTAGTAATTTGGCATGAAAAACATATTCGAAAGAATTTGAATTCTAGCCAAATTCCTAAATAATTCACGAGGGCTTGATTTCCGTGGCATCTAAAAATGTGCCAATTACCTAAATTAATTATTGTTGTCAGATTTTTCCTGTTTTCTCTCAGGCTCACACTGCCATTTTCTACTACTGATTTAGTCTCCATCTTTGGAAAATATGACGTTAGAATCGTTTATTTAAATGTCTTCGGTCGATTATTTTATGTAAGAGATTATAGGAAAATATAATTTTTTTAAAAATAAGTAATACATTGTTAAGTTTCTGGAAGATATTGGATAAGCAAAATTATAAACATAATTTATATATATTACATATATATAAATTATAATATAGTCCAAAAACATCCATAGGAAATGGATGTTTTTGGACTATAATGTGTATGCTGGTAGGAGAAGAGGGGTTTTACAGAAAGTCTATATTGGCTCCCTATACGATGCCTTTAAATATCCATCATGTTACTGTTTGTTTGCATGTGATCCGTTTGATAGAGCTTAAAGAAACATGAAGATCGATGAATGAATTAGTCAACGGGCAGTGTTGCAGACATCAGGCCTTAGAACTGTTATGGTGCGGATAAAATCAAATACTGATCCACTTTTCTACGAAGCAAATAGCGCCACAGTAACCGTTAATCTGTCTGGTACGGAAACTTGTTTCAAAACTTTATCGAACCAGAACTTCGGAGACTTTAAATCAACTGGGGAGAGTGGACGTGTACTTTCAACGAGATTTATATGATATTGATTACTTTCATGGAAATAAATATTCTTTTTAAATAATTCTAGAGTAATGCTTTTAAAATTAACTACTTTCTGTGAATCATCCAGTATAACTAATAAATATATTACTCAAGTTAGATCATTTCTAGAAATCTATTTTTAATGAGTATGCCCTGTTAACATTATCCATATATTAGTTACAAAGGGAGGTACCACTTGGGAAATTCAGTTCGAGATGAGACTTTGTATAAAGATAGTATAACTTTAGGGTGCTCATCCATTAAAACATTAAATCGCATCTAATTCTCAAAAAAGCAATTAAATCCATCAAACAAAAGGCTTTTTCAAAATGCCGATCCGTTATCGGTTTCGAAATTAGGAAAATTGAACGGTCTTTCGTATGATTCTTCTTGACAATTAGATTTAGAAAAAAATAAATGTGATAGATTTCTGTGTAGCAGTGGAAAAAGAAAAATAAGAACTCAATGTAATAGAATATTTAATACCTTTACCCCAACGTAGAACTTATGGCAAGAGCATTCACGTCTTATGCATGTATATTAAGAGCAAATATTGCTGTAAGATGGACAAAACTGCAGATCAGGGTATTTTATCTGCCTCCATTTGAACCTAGCTATTGAAAAATTTATAACTCAGTTCCAAAAGTATGCTCGAGGACTACAAGGAGTTATATCTAGTGGACTTTAGAGTTTTAAATGTTAGTTTACTTCAGATAAGCTGAATTAGCATCCTTTTTTCAGGCTAAACAAGGGTTAAGTTGGGACGAACCTCAAATACGAACCCTGGTCAGATGACGAGGACGACACATGAGCCGGTACCCCTTCACAAATTTTACGGCATGTAAGTGGGAAGGCGTTTGACCCTTGAAGTCGGATTTAATGTGGGCTATACCCGCATAAATGACAAATGTTTTGGTGGAATAGTTTTCGAACCGGAATCCTTAGGTCTTGAAACTGAGGCTTTACCACAAGTCTACCACTGCTCTCTGAATTAATATTAAATAAACACCTCTTAAAAGCGATCTTCAAAAAATAGTATTGGATTATGGGTGATCCGGCACCCGTTCACAAACTTTCCGGCATGCCAGTGGAAAGGCGTTTGACCCTCTAAGTCGAATTTAATGTGCGCTATACAGGCATGAATGACAAATGTTTTGGTGGAATAGGTTTCGAACCGGAATCCTTTGGTCTCGAAACCGACGCTTTACCACGAGACCACCACGGCTCTCAGCTTTAATATTAAAGAAAGACGTCTTTAAAGTTAGCATCAAAATAAGAAAGTATTGGATTATGGATTAATGGTTAATATGATACTATTAGGAACTTTATGTCTATTATATATGTCTACAAAATCAATTAAAAGGGTTACTAGATTTGGTTCCAATAGCAACAAAAACAGTTTACTAGAAATGGAACTCGGGATCATTTAATGACAAAACTTAGAGTAGCAATTTGTCACATGTGAAAAAAGTGCATTTTTTAATTTGAAATTTAACCTTTTTGTGAAACATTTCATTATTACCACTTTGGATAGATTGCATACTAAAATATCCCTAATTTCAGTTTTAATAACAATCGAGCATCTTAGCCACACTGCTGATACAGAAATTACTTAAATATTAAAGCAGAATCTTCTACCAAAAAACAATTTTAATCCAACCTAAAAATACTCTAAGCTTTTCACTGTTACTATAATCTCCAGTAAGAATTTCACTCGTACCATTTGCACCAGTTTTCCTGCAGACAGAATTGCGTAGCAGGTGTCAAATGCTCAAAGCCGGAAACAATTTTGTCAGGATGGAGTAAAAAAACGTGGAAAGTTACGGGAGGGAGAGGGATAAAAATCCTTATAAATATATATAAAAAAACAAGCCTTCTTCTGCAGAGTTGTTATGTTTTTTGTTCGTTTTATTAATTTATTTTCTGTGAACTGCAGAAAGTTGTCTGAGGAGAATGACAGAGGGAGAAGAAAGCAATTTCCTCTGTCCGGATATCTCCTTACTGGTAGCCATGCGAAGAGAGTGAGGGAGAAGAGGGGCAAAATTGCTGAGCCCCAAAAAGTCTGGATGCTTAAAAATACTTGCTGGGGTACATAGGATCTCTTGTTGCTCTTTTCCTGAAGTTAGTTTTAACTTACTTATCGTAAACGGTGTCAGAGGAAGCGATGCTCTTGCTGTCCCGAAATGAAATAATGAAAGAAATTCTATACCCATAGTTCTTCTACGGTCTGTCTCTTGTTTTGACATGTTTTCAGCAGCGGAGATTATTATTTCAATTTTTGTTTTAGTTCCATTGTATTAAGTTGAGCTGGATAAATTGTTGGAGCGGAGAATAAACTGCTTAGAAAGAAGGGATGGTGTTAGTAAAAGTTATAAAGAATCAGTTACATTGTAATTCGATTTCTGTAGCATTTTGTAGAATGTTTTTGTCTTAAAGCATTTACTTTTGTACTAAGGTATGAAATTACTCCACCAACTTGATTAATAACTGTTATATTGTTCTTATAAAACTTGTGCTCAAAATAGGTTGGCTTTTGTTAAATTTAATCAAACAATTGTCGGAAAACAGAGAGACAGCAAAGTACGCATAAAAACGAGAGAGTCCATTTTTCTTCTAATGAGATGCATTTATTACTATTGGGTTTATCTTCTTGATAAACATTAAAAGAAAATTACTAAATTATTTTATACACAACACTAGGTTCTGCAGAAGCATGGTGAGCAATCCGCTCACGCTATGTTGACACATACACAGAGAAAACACAGGCATTTTATATACGCCATCATCATGACGTAGTACAGAAAATGACATCATACTGATAAGCAAATTTCCACATTGCGGCACAGGAATAATCAGAAAATTGAGTTACCTTACAGCACGACCGATAATCTCCAACAACAATACTAAGGTATTATGCTAAAATGGAAATTCAAAGTTATCTGATCATAAAACATAATATTGTGAAAAGCCCTTTCACAATTTAACAGATTCATATTTTATTGATACGACCGAAGTAAATTTAATTACTTGTAAATTCTTTTAAGGCATTAAAATATGGCAAAATAAACAAGAAACGATTTTGTTCTGATTGCGTTAGAAAATACTTGTTTTCCTGTGCATTATATTTCTTCTTTTTTCCAACAATGTTCAGGATGCTTTTAACTTATAGGATGCTTCTTTTAGTACTTCAGAATATAAAGAACTTATGATGGTTTTATATCCCTAACTGTTGATGTCAATCTTAATATTTCAGTATCATGCCTTTCCCATTTGAAAGTCCAGTCATCTGTATGAATTGCCGATGGTTCGAAATTAACATTCTGAGGAATACCGTCATCGACATTTTCTTTATTCCACATTATAGATGATATGAATCAAAATATTTTATTTAAGTTTAGATATCAACTAAAAATATTTCGAAACACATTAAGATATCCGAATTGGCTTTACTATTCAATTTTCTATCCATTGATCAATACGATTATTGGAATTATATTAGGTTCTTGCCATGTACCATAGAGAAGTACGATGTACCATGTACCATTCTTTTGATTCACTGCGCTTTTCCAAGATAATATGCTTTTCATTTCAATATGATGCCTGTCTTTGTTTAGAGAAAATTGTGGGTTAGCTAATTCTGATTCTTGACGACAAGTCTAAAATAATTATAGGAGTGACCATCGCCATTTATATTAAAACAGAAATGATCTTCATACCATAGATAAATATTAGACTTCTCAGAATTGAAATCAGCATCGTCTTTTAAATCAACATCAGAAGGTAAAATATTTGATCGAAATTTGAGAAATTCTTATTAATGCCATCTCAAATACGATGCTCTAATTTCTCTTGAAAGAAAAATTTCAAACAAGATTTATTTTAGTAAAGATATAGAGGTAGAGGCATTGGGAATTACGCACCGGTAATCTGATAACAGGAAACACATAAAATAGTGTTTTATGTCGTATCATATCATGTTGATTGAAGACAGATTTTTCATAATTTTTAGCAACATATATTCATTTCCCTTCCGCTAAGTATTTAACGTCCATTAAGTTAAAACAGAATCAAGTATCGAGGGGAATACTTGTGAAAGCGTAAACTTTTTCCCATGTGCCCAGGAATTCCTCCAACATCACGTAACAGCATTCGCATTAGTTTCATCTACAGGTCTTGAGTAATTAATGCTTTCGTTGGTGCACTTAATCTGTGTAAATGAGTTCCCCTTTGAACAACTCTTAGGCACGTACAATGAGGATGGAGTCTGTTTCGACGCGCATTTACTTAATGTGTTCCTTGCAGGAGAGTTTCTGATTCTTACGCGAAGGTAAAAGTCTGCTCTCTTCTCTGGAAAGCAATCTACCATAAAAGAGATATCTTCTTTTTATGCATGAATGGAGAGTGTTAATGACAAATCAGAAATTGCAAGATAGAAGCATATACCTTTTTTCTGCAGGGAATATATGTCCCAGCTATAATTACATGGCTCTTTATTTGACATACTTGAGAAAACATTTCGACACTTTGGCATCATTGGTAGTCTTTTAAAATTTAATATGTAGAAAAAATTTGATGAAAAAATATATATTTTCTCTTTACAGCGAACTACAATTTATTTGATTGATCATTTATCATTGTCCCATAATAATAAAATTCAAATTGAAAATATACCTTTGTGAGCTGAAAATGCATATTAAGAAATATATGAAAACGTTATTGATATTTTGCAAAATTGAAAGCCTCGATATTCGTATATCATTTGGGTTGTAGCACATTTTACATGATCGATCTCATTGATCAACTTTTGGTCAAAGATTTTTAGAAAGATTGTGATTATAGTTTCTGACTAGAAATCGCATAATCGAATACAAACCCTGATTACCATACATAGTAAAGAATGTTACATGATGATATTCCTAAGTATGACAATGGGAAAACTACTCTTTCTTCTTCTTAAAAATTACTTTTAATAACAAAATCATTAAATTTTATGGTATACATCGAAATGTAGGTTTCATAAGAAATTGTATTGGTTTCACTAACACGTCAATAGAATTCACAGTCCCATACGATCCATATTACATCAATAAAAGCAATAAACTCATGTTGTATTAGAGTTATTCAAAACCGAATATAAGGAAAGTCTAAAGTATGTGAAGCTATGAATTGCTACAAATGAAATTCACTACCATATTCGCTTACTTCATAACAATATTTATTGTTTTACAGAATTCTATTTTTAATAATTCCACTGAAAATATTATGCTATTTCACATATGTATTAAACATTCGTGCTATAAAAACGGACCATTCATATTCTTCTATCTATAACCTGTACCACATGTTATGCCTTTAATGAAGAAGGATGGCACTTTTAAATGAGGTACGTTAAATATGAGCAACTGGTGTACGATCTTTTCTAGACAAATCCGTATACTTCATTCCGGTGAATGCATAAGAAAATTGCTTATGCATTCTCTATAACCATATGACTATCTTTTCATCCATATCCTATCATGTAGTTACTTTTAACCCTCCCAGCGGCACAAACGTCTATTCCGTTTTTCATGTTCAGTTCAAAAGCAGATGTCCCGAATTCATATGCATATTTTCTTAAACAACCATGGATAAAGTATTCTTAAGATTTCAGAGACATAATTAAATACAAAAAAGATTGATTAATTTACTTTAAAAGCTAAGTTTTCTAACCTGACAGCTAACGATCAAAATAATTGGACGCTCGGAGGGTTAAAATCTGAAACTAAAACATGGAAGGTTCATTTTTATTTTCCTTTCAAAATAAGAGATTTTATGAAGCGTATTATTAGAGAAAAAGTAATATATTGTAAGCGTGTAGGCAGCTGAAAGCCAAATCATACAATTAATTAAAAAAGTCATACTTCAATCACCACAACTCTTGAAGCACCTTCAGATCTCGACTACACTGGTTAACAACTTCAAGCTTATCCCAAAGGATTAACGTTTAAGACCGGAAAGCAATCCTCCATACGAGAGCAAAATAGGAGTTTTATGTACATCACATTTTCGCAACATTTATTTTGATTAAAATACCAAAATTATTCAATCCATAGTACTAGATTTTCAGATTCGTTCTCATCTTCTTGTCTTGTTCATTCAACACTCATGATATTAACTTATAAATTTGCAAGTCGTGAATTAACTCTCTGGCTACTAAGAGTTCTCAAAAACTGAGTACAGTTGTATACGGAGGTCTGTTTACTAACTGATCTGTGAAATGGATTCTTCCGTCCCGTTCCCCCTTTTCACCTCCCTACGGGTAGTGGGAGATATGAATGGCAGGCCTTTCATGTCTCATCTCTCCCTAAGGGTCCCTTTAATGACCACTCGCCCAACTGCCTTCTCCCCCCTTTCGGAACAGCAACTGGCCGAAATCCGCCCCTCTAGTATACAAGTTGCATGGACGGTTACGGCCGGCTTAGGAGTCAGTGTTAAGTAAGGGTATAATTGCTCACCAAATTTTCCTATTTACATATACTACTAAATAAATGAAAACGTTTCGAAATCATAAATTGGCGCAAATTATCATGTATTTTACTCCATTTCTTGAAACTGGTAAATGCATTTTCCTGCACTTCATGTTTCTTCAGAAGTATTTATAAAAGTGAACGAAGTTTTGGGCTGAAAAGTTATATTTTATATGTTAGACCCGAAACAAACATTTCTCTAGAAACATGATACTAATGATTCTTATTTGAATCATTACTTTTGTCGAAACGGGCCGGTTTTTACAAACCAATTTTTTTTAAAAGCGAATATCGTAAAGAAATCAAACAAAATTACACATTCAGTTAAAAATAATGATCCAAACTACCACATTATTGTATCGATTGTCATTGATTCTTTTAGCTAATTTTTAATTTTCATTACTTGCAAAAAGTCCGCCATACTTGTTAGAGGGAAATTAATGAATCTTAAGTTATTCCTGCGTATGTCTCGGAAGATCATGAAATAATATTAGAAGCAGAAAATTTTGAGTATTATTATGAATCAACTCAAAACATAATGCAGTATTCAACGCTTTCCTACAAGACGATAAGTGTGTTATGTCGCAATTTATAGATAATCGCAAGGCATTTTAAAATAAACAACGAAGAATTTTACTTGTTATACTCTAATGAAGCGTTCCTTTTAAAAATTTGAAACAAACTTTCTTCGACTGATTACTCAGAAGCGAGAAATTTTCAGAAACCTATGATTACACAAAAGGCGAGTTGTTGTTAGTCAAGTAAACAGCTTAAAGCCAGATTATACACTCAATTAAACGTCATGAATTCAAGTAGGGAAAATGTTGATTAATATTATGAATCAACACAAAACATAATGCAGTATTCAATGCTTTCCAACAAGCTGATAAAAGTGTTATGACTCAATTTATAGATAATCGCAAGGCATTTTAAAATAAACAGCGAAGAATTTTACTTGTTATACTCTAATGAAGCGTTCCTTTAAAAATTTGAAACAAACATTTCTTCGACTGATTACTCAAAAGCGAGAAATTTTCAGAAACCTATGATTACACAAAAGGCGAGTTGTTGTTAGACAAGTAAACAGCTTAAAGCCAAATTATACACTCAATTAAACGTCATGACTCCAACTAGGGCAAACTTCTTCGAGAAGTGCCTCCCATTCTCGACGGCATTGTTTAACAACTCCAAGATTAACTCCAGGGATTCTCACACACAGGCAGCTTCACACGTCTGCAAAAGGGGAGAGAATTACATGCACACACCGAATGCACCCCGCTTTTAACAACCACATTCGGCGTCGGCTAGAGGGAGACAGGACTTTAAAAGGCCGTTTGCAGAGTCCACAGATTTGACAAGCTACAATTAAAGAGGATTTCGAAAGCTAACGAAGCTAATTACGTGGAAGGTCTCGCAAGACCCGGTTCCGTGTTTGAGCCTTGAAAAGGAAAAGGAAAAGTTAAGGAGGAAGGAGAATTTAATTGCTTACTTTCCAATTTCCAAAAGGAAAACTGAAGACTCATGGAAATTTGAAAAGCGTATTAAGTTTCACGATCGTTGCAAGTTTTTATTTGGAGGAGTTCATTTGTATAATTTTGCTTTTAACAGGTTCTTTTCGAATATTAATTCAAAGCTAAGGGTTTTGCTGCGTCTTTTGGTACTGGTGATATTTTCGGCGACTAATTGACTGAAAATGAAGCTTTCATGGAAAAAAACTGTTTTTGAAGCAAAATTATTATTCGCTTTGAAGTCACTTTTAATTATATTTCATTGAAGATATAAACGAAGCTGTACTTCATTAGCATGCATCTTTAGCAAAGTTTCTGTATTTAAGATTAAAAACACTGTTTTAAAATGAGGATATCAACATATAAGCAGAAAGTGCCTTCTCCACCTTAAAATCATTGAAATATATGATTTGTGATTAAAATAGTTACCCTTCTTTTCATTACTACATTAACAATAGATTTCATACATGATGCGATGTAATAGCAAAAGGGTACAAAACTGTCGACAATTTGATTAGAGGACGTTTAAAATAACTTCGCTGAGGGTCCCAATAACTTTGTGGTACATTATTTGTTCCATCCCGCCAGCAGAGGAAAATCTTCCACTGGTACATCATTCGTCACCTTGTCGAAAATAAAACAATCTTATTTCTAAACTGACGATAATTACATGTTTTGTAACCAAAAGGTACGATTTTAACTTTTTAAATCGATTTTTCTTGTTATTGGACAAATTTTACAGAAACAAATAGCGACCATTAATTGAACTATTTAGGAACGCGAAGGACTAAGATGCCGTGAGTTTAATTTAGATGCATTAAAGTCCCGTTTTGAAGTAATAGACGGACCTCGTATTTTTGAACTGTGGTCAGATGGCGATACTACACCTGAGTTGGCACATACCTCTCTAAACTTCTCAACCATGCCAGAGGGAGGGCGTCGGATCCGCTGAATATGATTTAACGTGCTGCAATCCCACATACATGACAGATCTTCAATGGAATCGAGTTTCGAAACTGGCCTGAAGCTGAGACCTTACCACTAGGTCACCGCGGTACTAGGTGTTGAGGGAAAACTTCATTATATAAGATACTGAAACATAATATTGACTATAAACTACTGATTTCAAGTGGTGATAATTTAATGGCAGATTTAATCATCGTTATCGTATATTCTAACGTATTCTAATAAAATATTATTGCAATGTAGTAAGTTCAAATTAAATATCAAGTAATTTCAAATGATTTAAATGATAATTCCCTATATATTGGTAAGGATAGAAATTGAAAATTTTTGACTTCAATTTGGTAAAATATTGCAGTAGATTACCAACTAAATGAGCATACGCACGTTTTTTAATACCTAGGCACTATAAAAATGCTCGATTAATTTTTATGTAGTTCAAATTTTAAACGAATGCTTTCTCTACTAAACATAATTTATTTCTGATTTGAAGTACACAAAATTTATATAAACTCTGCTGCTTAATTTTTTTTTTAAATTTGAAGTTGTTGATTTGATCACTTAATTGATGTAATAAGAAGTAGAGATTTCTATTTTTATTTTAACATGCTGTGGCATGATTTTTTTTAAATATGTATTTTCATGTGAGAACTTATCTCTACTGATTTATAATTAGGTTCACTATTTTTAATAACCAGACACTCTGAAAACACTTTATAAAAATCCTGAGTGGTTCGGATTCTAATGGAATACTTTTTCAATTAAACATAATTTATTTTTGATCTTAAATGAATGAAAACATTTAATATATCCTCGATTGAAAATACATTTTTAGTTCGAATTGCGGAATGTTTAAGTGATGCAATACGGGGTTGATAATTCTTATTACAACTCGCCGTATGTGACACGATTTTGTGAAAAATCGTGTCATACATGAAATGGTATTATACAGAAAATTTTCATGTGAGATCTTAAATGAACGAAAACATTTAATATATCTTCGGTTGAAAAGTACCTTTTTAGTTCGAATTGTGGAATGTTTAAATGATGCATTAAGGAGTTGATAATTCTTATTACAACTCTCCGTGTGTGACACGATTTTGTGAAAATCCGTGTTATACATGAAATGGTATTATACAAAAGATTTTCATGTGAGATCTTAAATGAACGAAAACATTTAATATATCTTCGGTTGAAAAGTACCTTTTTAGTTCGAATTGTGGAATGTTTAAGTGATGCATTAAGGAGCTGATAATTCTTATTACAACTCGCCAGGTGTGACACGATTTTGTGAAAACGTGTCACACCCGGACATCGTGTCATACATGAAATGGTATTATACAAAAGTTTTTCATGTGAGATCTTACTTCTACTGAAATGTTATATTTGATTTAAACTAAAAATAATTGCTATATTATTTTTCTGTATCGCTCCATTTTTTTTCTATGATAAATATGGATTAAAATAATGTGCGCTCTCCGAACACTCCATGGCTAACCAAACCGTTATTGTATATAGCTTTTTCTTTAAAGAAACATTCTCAAAAATCGATAATATTGATCGATAAAATTATAGATAATGTGAATTAAAATCTCAGTGTTTCTCATAAGAAGTAAACTGAAGAATTGCGGTTACTAAGACTCAGTTGGACAGTGAGCTAATCTTTAGATAATAGGCTAGAAAAATACAAAAGTTTATCTCAAACAGGTAAGAAAGAGAGAAATATAGAGAAGAAACGGCAAGTGCCTTTCCGACTTATTTAGTATCCATTCGATGCTCTGTTAGCTATTCTTGTTTTTCCTCATTGGTATTAAACTAATCCAAAAATCAATGTGCATGATGAGACAAAGGAACAAGGAATCCTTACCCTTCCAATAAGATAGAGGCTTTTATCATCTATCAAAATTGCAGTTGTAGGCTGTTATTTATATATTAATTACATTAAATAATATATAAAGCAACATATTTAGGCTGTTATTTATATATTAATTACCTTAAATAATATATAAAGCAACATATTTTACTTAAAAATACATATTTCCTTCCTGGAACATCCTATGTCAAGTAATAATTAACTGTATAATTTATCGTCTTCTAAATATAAATGATGCTTTTCTGTTCTTGAAAAAACCAAATCTAGGAAAGATGCTTTTTCTTCTGCAGGTGAACTTCTTCAACAGCCTCCAGTGTCTGCCTGGAAAAATGAAGACCTAAAAAGTATCCCTCTGCTAATAGGTAAATGGCTTCTCTGATTAATTAATGCATTGCTCATATAAGTAAGCAAAAATATTTTATTTAAATCTTACCCTAAACACATTAAATTAATTTTCCATTAACTTCTGATTTCCGGATATCAATAGAAAGCTGAAAAATGGTAAATAAATCAAATAAATTTTTTCGTGGTTAAAAAATCAAAATAAAGACCCATGTTGAAATAACTAGTATTATTTGAACAAAAGAAATAGGAAAAATTCTAGATACAAAATGAAATTGAAATCTAATTAAATTGACTATTAAAAACATTCTCCAAATTCAAGAATTGAAAATACTGATATTCTGCTACACATTTTTTAGTTTTCATATTTGTGAATTCTAAGAAAGGAATAAGCTTCCAAAAAAGATAAATGAGAATTGTTGATTATGGAAATTAAATACAAGGCGATAAACTCCTTTGGAATGATTTTAAATAAATACAACAAGTGAGTTTGCATCATGTGTTTTAAACACATAAAAGATCAGATAAATTACAGTGATCTCTCAATTATGCGCGCGCAGGGGACAGCGAAAAAATCGCGCTTTAGTGAGAGACGCACATAAGTGAAAAACCACGAAAAGGAGCTTAAAAGTGAAACATCAATACAGTGTACATATATTGTTAACTAATATTATGTATATACTACTGAAAAATGTAAATAATATTAGCTTCAAAATGCAAATAAGTGTATAACTTCCGTTAATTATTTTTAAGAACACAAAGAAAATTGAAATTCTCCCGATTTTTTAAAAATCCATCTCAATGTCGATTCTGGGACATTAAAATGCTCCGCTAAAGCCGTTTTAGAGGTGCAAGGATTTTCTTCGAATTTTTTAATAACATCCATTTTAAACGAAAGCTACAATTTCGCTTTTTTGCCCTTTTAGAACGTAACTATCTAACCAATACTCCAAAGATGGTTCTTTCGTTAGCGATCAATGCCACGTGGTACGTACAGTACTAACCTCTCCAATTGGCTGAAGTATAAATGCGACTTTTACTGACGTCAATCACAAGAACCCCCACGTACACCCCTGTGTATAAGGTAGAGGAATGTGTTCTGGAATCTGAACAATAGGGGAAGAGCAAGGGAATGCATTCCTAGAAGCAGAATAAAAAGGATTTTTGTTCTGCTGAAGAAAAAAACTTTTAAAACTAAGAAAATTTTTGCGACGCGCATAAGTGAGAGGTGCGTTTTTAGTGCGGAGCATAAATGAATAAGAATTATCATTGTTTTCCTATATCCCTGGCCGGGACCGCGAGAAAAACGCGCATAAAAGAGAGCGCGTATAAATGAGAGGTCACTGTAACTTCTTTTTTAAAAAAAATGTAATAATTTCAGGTTCAGCATCTCAAGCAGTTGACTTTTGGCCTGGACCAGACGATCTTCCCACATGGACTTGGAATCAGTACAAGAAATATGTCACAACTAGTCTGGACAGTTTTGGTCTTCAAGTCAGTCAAATGGCTCTAAGAATTTACAATGGAACTGCTCTGCAATCCAACAGTATGTATAGTGCTCATTAAAAATTGAAAAGTATAAATACTTGCAAGCAGCCTTATTTCATTGAGAGTTATTATCTTGCAGGCTGTCAACAAGTTAATACTTTGATACATAATGCTTTGCGGAAAAATAGATTAAAATTCTGAAGATATTATACAAAGCAGTGAAAAGTATATAATGAAATATTAACTATTTTATCTTTTAGAATTTCATAGCTGAAATAACCTCTTATGGAAATATATTTCAATTTCTTTTGCCTTTATATATTTAAACAAGTTAAAATACTACTTTCTTTGATTTGCCCTCAAATGAATATAAATGAAAAAACTAACATCTTGCTAGGTTTTCTTATCTTAACAAAATTATAATCTTATCATCATAATTTTATTAAAAGTAATACAAAGTAAAATATTCAGAGATATTAAATTTATCTTTATTCAGAATACGATTCTTGCTTTGTTCCCTTTATTCCCCTTGCTTTTACAGAAGCGAATTAATTCAGATGTTTTCCCTTATGAAGTTAATTTCAATTCTAATATACCAAATACCTTCTGAAAACTGGCTTCAGAAATTAATGCAACGGAGAATGGTTTATGATGTTACAAAATATTCTTGCTCTCTGTCTCTGTAAATTTGAAATTATAGGCGGTTGGTGAGTCTGGATATTCTGCCTCTAGCCGTCTGTAGATTTGAAATCTAAAATTTATACCATTATTCTTGAAGATTATACTTTGTTCTCTACCTAGAAAAATATAAAAATCTGTTTATTTTTTATATATACAGGGTGATTAAATAGAAATTTTCTGATGAACAGGTCTCTAGAGATGATAGAATTAAATTATAGATAATAGAATTAAATTTGGAATGCAGGTATTTTAAGATGTGTGCTAAGGAATGATGTCAAAAATAAAAGTCCGCCTCTTATATTTACGATTACGGTAAAAAGATTCCGTAAATTCCAAATGGCAACATTTTTTTTGGCTCCAGTGGCTCTTTTCACGACTTCAAACCCTATGACACTTTGCACAAACGTGGAAAATTTGTGAAATACAATAAAATGCATTCCTTTTATTTTGCTTCTTGGTCCTTATGGGTTGTTTTTCCGCTTTGCTTAGAGTCTGGCCAGTACTTGCGTTTTTCGTGCCGTTTTGAGGCCAGTTTGGTGCTTCTACTTGCAAATCACAATCCAGTTTAAAAATGGCGATGTTACCATTTGAAATTTTCGAATCTTTGTACTGCAACAGCAACTGTGAGAGATGACTTTTGTTCTTCACGCCACACTTCAGAGCATGAAATAACTGCATCTTTAATTTCATTTTGTTTCCATGAAAGTTGCGATTACCAGCGACATATATAGAGGTTTCAGAGTTAAAATGAACCATGTCCATGAGGTCCATTTCTAAGAAAAACGATCTCAAAGTTGAATTATATTTGAAATAACAGTGAACTTCAAATTGCTCTTACTCCCAAGTTTATACAAATTGAAATATATACCTGAATCATTATTAGACAGAAAATATAAC
>BGPR01024830.1:12169-22861 GCA_013235015.1 Araneus ventricosus | reverse complement strand
AAAAAATCTCATAGATGAAAATTCCTTTTTCAAGCAGCGTATAAAAGGGATAAATATACATTACAAGGAATATACAATCCTATATAATATTATAAAAATACAAAATGAGATTTAGATTGATCCTCAATACAGAAATGTGTTCTTCCTTTAATTTTTGATATAGAATAAAGGTATTAGTTTCAAAATATTAAAATGAATTGCGTGTTTAAAATAGCAAAAAGTGAAAGAAAAAATCAGCTAATTTCCAAATTCTTATGATTTAGTAGCAAAATAAATTTTTTGAATTTTGTTTTCCTTATTTTACTAAACAATGTAATAAAATTTTTTAATTTAAATTTATATTAATTTTATCAATTTAACTGTAATTGATTCATTTAACTGTAATGATTGTAATTCATTGTGGAATGGTTTTAAGGTTATATTATCTTAGAAGAAAAAAAGAGTAAGACCACTTCATTAGCAGAACATAAAAATAAAATTTAAGGAGGTATTATTTCTGTGCATGTATAAATTTTATCAGACATTATAATCCTTTCGTTTTATTTATATAATTAATTAATTAAGAAATACAGCTTTCCCTCAATAGAGCTTTAATACTCTTGAAGCACGATAGTTAAACTTACGCTCGATGTTAAAGACTTCATTTCTTTTTTACTTTCTCGTATACGAAGTATAGAAAGAGAAAGTATTGTAATCGTCAAAAAATTCGAACTCGAGATTTTGACGAATCTCCACGTTTTAGACCTCCCTGAGTCCGAAAAACACAATTTTGGAATTATGTCTGTCTGTGTGTGTGTCTGTGAACACGATAACTCGAAAACTATTAGAGCTACGGGGATGAAATTTGGTATGTGGTCTTTAAACATAATTTGTAGGTTTCTATCAACTTTTGGACAAAATCCGTCAAAGGGAAGTCTGTCTGTCTGTATGTTCGAGGTCATGCGAACGCTATAATTCAAAAACTTGAAAAGCCAGATGGATAAAATTTTATACACAGTTTTATCGTCATGAATGTAGGTCCGTATAAAATTTTGGGCCAAATCCGTCAAAGGGTTGACTGTCTGTCGGTCTGTATAATCGCATACTTGTTCAGTTTTGAAACTAACTCCCTGCGCATGCCTACTGGTGGCAATGCCTGTGCAAAGAAGTGACGCACCGAAACTTGGCAGTTTGCCAAAAACCAATTCTGGAGTGATTTTGTAAGGAAGCAAACATTTAGGGAGTCTCGCCAGGTCCTGTAGCGCAAAAGAATGAGCAGAGGATTTGAATTTGTTTTGATCCTTCAAACCACGCGTGGTTGCAACTTTGGTTTCCTTGCGACGGAAGTTTATTTGACGTCTTTTATTATTCTAGTTTTCTCTACATGTGTTGGGAGTATACGAGAAAGTTTAGGGGAGACCACTCCCGCTGGTTTCGTTAATTACCGATTTAGTATGAAATGCATTTCACAATATAAAAGTGTCAGTAAATAATTCCTCTTCAGTCCTTCTATAGTTGCTCTAGAATACAATTATGAATTGCCAAAGTCTTAACAAAAACTGTCGATTTCTGTCTTCTCACGGCCGTTTGATGGTAAAGTATAGGCTTCGGGATCGGAGGATCGCGGATTAGAGACCCGGTTCCACAGAAGATCCTTTGTGTATATGCACTTGGTGCGCATTAAATATGCCGTCGGGGATTAAAGATCCTAACTATGGTGAGCCGTGGAAAGTTGAAGAGTGGGATTTCTACTCAAGTGTCGTCCTCGACATCTGCAAAAGTCCATCGCAAAATACCTTAGATGTAGCGTCAGCACAAGAAGTTAATATAACCAAACTAAAAAACTTGAAAGCTTTTTAAAGGCTTACCCTATCGCGTTCATTGGTTTCGTAGTGAGACCACACATTGAGCATTTTTTTACTGCGCATGGGTAAAGCGTAGCTTAATTTCTCTTTGCAGTAAAAATTGATAAAATTAACGAAAATTAAATTAAACTTAATAGAACTTGAATTAAAAATTAATTAAATTAAATAAAACTAATAATGAAGTGGACAAATGTAATTTTTTGGATCTGGAAATTAAAATTATAAATTCAGAAGTCTACGTCGGAGTTTATGATAAACGTAAAGATTTTAAGTTCAAAGCTATTACACTCTGCAATTTTCATACTTGTCTTCATTTTAAAATTTTAAGAAATTCTATATTTTCTCAAATTAATAGGATTAAAAATATTTGTAATAACCAATATACTTTTATTAAAGCTTTAGATAATTTAAAAAATATATTAAAAGATAACGGATATCCTGGTTGTTTCCCAGAAGTCAATAAATTTCTAAAAAACAGTTTTAAGAATCTTTGTTTTTCTGGAGAATAGTTTGAATTCTTCTACATAGATGGCGCTACGAGCTTGCTTCTTGATGTTATCGGCCTCACTTTTTAGAGCGTCTGTTCTTGAAAGAGGATTACTTTTTGGTTTGTCTCATTGTTGATTCTGTTATACAGGTATCTGTCATATTTTTTTCCTTTTATCCTATTTTGAGGGGTTGGACAAAAATTCAGGCCACATAAAGGAATAATTTTGACTAATAGTCTTTCCTTTATTCAGAAAATTTTTGTCCTGCTTTAGAGCTACAATGGCGTGTGGCCTCTGAGGAGAATCGCCATTTTGGTTCTTTTACAATTTTATTCCATTTTGCTTTCATTGTAAATGTATTTTTCGTTCTATTTTGCTTTTTTATGTTTTATTTTAAGGTTTTATTAATGCCTATTTTTATAATTTTTAACTTATTTTTCGAAGTTCTAATTTTGTTTAATTTTTCTTTCATATCTTAAGAGCGAGATATAACAGGCCAACTTATATAAAAATTCCAGTTCAATACCGTTAGCATTCACAAATATATCGGCATTTCAAGAGCTAAATTGCTTTCGTTCTCTAAGACAAACAAAATGATGAGAGTTCATGCACAAATTGATATTTATTTTAAATTGAATTTTCGAAAGTTATATTGAATTTTATTAAGGTTGGATATCCTGAATGCTCACGTATACTTATAAATTAAATACATAATTCAGATTTCATTTCGATGATAACTTATTCGGAGGAAAAATAGCTCGTTAATGTTCATTAGTTTCACTGTGAAACCACGAATTTCTTGAAAATAAAAAAAAAACTAAATTTTTTTCCTTTACATAATTACGATCAGCTACATGCCTAACACTCATTTTTGAAATAAATTTAGAAAAATTTCAAAACGAAACAAGTAGTGACCTTGAAAGGGTTATAAACACAAATGTTTATATTTTGGGGCTTCCGAAAACAGAAATGAATACAACACAATTATTATGAAATAAAAAATTGCGGTTTGATGAATGAGTTTAACTTCATTTTTTAAATAATTAGAACAAAATTTCTCTTATGAAGATCTTGATATCAAAATAAATAATCTTAAATCATTTATATTTACCCATACACATTCAAACACCTTAGAAAAGAATATTAAGTAACACTTTTCCATTTTTTTTTTAAATTATTTTTATTTTTTAATAAGAAACTACACGCCGAGTCTATGGTTAATTATAATGTGATTTTGGAATAAAAGAAAATTATTGAAAGAAGAAAAACTACAAATTTATTTGCCGAACAGATGGGATAGAAATATGCTCAGTCTAAAATAATACCACAAAAAGAAGAAAGAGTCACAAAATCCCAATTAAGCAAAACCAAGCCTTATCGCAAGATTTTCTGATTTCGATGTTCACTGCCGAATTCCTAACAGATTGATTCAAACTTCCATTAAACGAAACTGAACACCTTAACAAACAGAAACTTAGAAAGCACTTCGGAAGAAACACTTCAATTTGTGAATTTAAAAGAAGTATCTGAGGATTCAGGTTTATGTAATGCCCTGAGATTGTCTCAAAATTCGACGAATAATCATCATATGTCATTAACATGACAATACTTTAACAACAGCAGTAAAATCCCAGACTAACAAGTTTTCATGTTTAGAATTTAATTTTTGAAAGAATTAGTTTGCAAATTACTTGTGAATTCTTGAAATATATACAAAAGAAAGCTAACTTCAAACAATTCAATCAAGCGATGTAAGAATGTGTAAATAAGTCTCTTCCATTAGCCGGACAGCATTATTCACCGGTCAAAATACTCCCAAGAAATATTACTTTTGTTCAAGACCGCCGCCAAAATGTGCTCCAGTTAGTGAAGCGCAAAACTTGTTCAAGTTAGTGAAGTGCAAAGCTTGCTCAAGTTAGTGAAGTGCAAAACTTGTTCAAGTTAGTGAAGTGCAAAGCTTGCTCAAGTTAGTGAAGTGCAAAGCTTGCTCAAGTTAGTGAAGTGCCAAGCTTGCTCAAGTTAGTGAAGTGCTTCGTAGAATAAAGTTTCTATACTTGGGGCATTTGGGAGAGTATTTTAACTGCTGTCCTGCTAATGGAAGTAAATTATTTAATATTCACTTTTTAAGTTCTTTCTTTATTTTTATAGGAGTACTATGGCTTACTCTCAAAGGAGAGCAGTATTTGTTCTCGCTGTCGTCTTGGCAGCCTTTGCACTGGAACTGGTTGCCGTCACGGAAGCTCATCATCACCACCACAGGAAAGGTCAGAATATGGAAGAGCTTTTAATCCTGACAGGAATCCTCGCCAAGGTTCTTCAGAAAGGAGGAGGTCATCATAAGCATCCCATCCCCATTCCAGTCTTCATCCCCATGCATCATCATCATGGTTAAAACGGAGGCATTTTGGTATGTTGCCAAGTGTTCCTGCACAATGGGTAACAATAGTACAAGTATCAAGGCACAGCGGATTTTGGCGACTTATCAGAATCATAGAAAATAATCATTAAACATTTGAGTCTTTAGCACAATAATGTTAACAGCACCATTTCATGTAACGCCAAATGTAGTAAAATGAAGGCACTCACGCGTCTATTCTTAATTTGTAGGTTTTTTTGTGAAAATCGTCTTCAAAGCTCTTTGGAGGAAAATTTGAGGTATTCGTTTGTTCTATGCGTGTGAGAGAATATAAAACCTGAAAATTTGGCTCATTTTAATCCTTTCCTATTAGCACAAGACGCTCTGCAGAACTGTTACGACATCTTCATAATATTGTGCGGCATTCAGAATAGCAGAACAATATAGTAGAATATCGTAAAATAACAGGGTTAAATTAGCACTACGAGTTCATAATATATGTCTAGAAACTGTGTTTTATTAGTCTCTTATAATCATTATTAATCTGTTCTGTTTTAATTTCCATTGTGAAAGTCTCTCTACTTACTGAACTTACTGTGATGGCTGGAAAAAATTTCAAAAGACAAAAAATTAATTGCCATAAATTGAATGATTTATTCTTTAGATTTTTTAAGCATCTAAGCTATTATGGTTTCTTTTCGTTAGCTAAACAGCAGCTCTTGCTAAATGTGTAACCGCTTCTTGCTAATGAAATATCGCTTTTCCTTTAGTTCGACGGTAGCCTTTCATTAAGCATATGCGTTGGCATAAAATACTACTTTACCTTTGAATGTTAGTCATCAAACTGATCGCAGATGCGCCAAGTTTAGCAGCCTTACGTTTCGTAGTTGTTAAGAGGTTGCAAGTTTCACTATATAAGGTTGGTGATTTTACTATTGTATAGCATCGGATTCGGAAACCCTCCGGGCTTCTGCTCATGAGCCGGGCGGAGTTAATTTCATCAAAATAGGGGGAAAGTGAAGAATGGTAGGGTGATGTTTACATTTTATTGAGCGTGCCGTAACAAAGAACTCCGGAAATGCGCTCATATGACTCATTGCCTGACACCCCTTTCCGGTGTAAAATCGTCCAAAAGTGGTAGTGTCGGAATCCGTTGCTGAAGAGTACCTTTGGCTGTCATCGTGCTAACAGAAAAGTTACGCATTTTCTTCTTTGATTACAAAATAATGTCGAAATATGCGATATGCACATATTTCCATCTCAATAAAACAATATGTATAAACTTTTAACATTAAACTTGTAAACCATACATAGTTCTTCAAATATTTTTAGAGATAATTTACTGAACTGTAAGTGAAAATTATAATGTTTTGAAATAGGGATATACCTGTATTTTAATTCATCAGTTTTACTGTGGATGAATATGCTGAGTATGGCTGTCCAAATGATTGAATGGTAAAGATAAATGACATGCAGAGAGACTGTTTTAATTCGCTCGCTTTTTATATTTGGCTTAAAAAGTGAAATAAAACCACTGATATTTTGGCTTTGGAACCGAATTCAAAGATACCTCTTTTTCCCTCTTATTGCTACGCAACTGAAATTGTCATATAATTAAAGAAAACGTCCAATGAAAGTAACTGGCATCAATTTTCCAATAACACAACCCTATTTTCAAGAATGACAGTATCTGGATTTGTTTCACGTGTGTCTTTAATTCTGTGAATAAAATTGTAAATAGAGGCCGTAATGCAGTCGGGAACCATTTACCAATGTCTTAAATTTTGGATTCAATGTTGAAAACTATGCCGACATGTGTATAATTTACCATAAGAAACTGAACCTGATTTAATCCGTTTCACATTGGAAAATTGACTCAAAATATGCACGTTGAAGTGGGTTCCCAGTTGCATAACTGCGTACAATTTATAGTTTAGTTAATTGATTAGAAGAATAACAATAAAATTGAAATATATTTTGCTGTGTTTCTTCTTCCTGTTTTGTAATAAAGAATAATATTTGGCAGTTTCTATTTTTTTATAAATACGTGGTGCTTTTTTCATGCTTTTATCTTCTTCGATGTCACCTAGAATATATGATGTGAGAAGTATCATTCAAAATTCTTACTTAAATCATTCTTTTTTGCACTCACAGTAATAATGTAGATAATAGCTTCTTGTGTATTTAGTAATGTCATTTCACGTGATATTATAGTCACATTACAGGCGTAACTGCGCATCTCGCCAAACATCTTAAGGCAATTGTCTTATACTGTTCTAACCCCACGAGAAAAACCCAGAAAAGAATTGCCGCAAGTAGACGAGTCGCGGAAAGGAGGTAAACAGGTAATAGAATCAACAGCAACATTTCTCAAAATTAAACGCACTTCGTTAGACGAATAATTCGTTTTCGACTGAATTACAAAGCGAAATTATACTTTCGCAGGTTCTATCTACCCCAAATAAAATAAGCTCTCTTTTCTTCACCCCCAAAATGTAGTGAAATATCCCGTTTCCGTAACGACCGCCCCCGGCATGTCTGGTGTCTGGGTTTTTCTCGTGTCGGTAGGATAGATATTGTGCTGTGAGATCACGTGGTTATTTTCCTTCTGTAATTCTTCTTCTTCTTAAATATAAGTGTATTCAGTATATATAATAAGTGTAATTCTGTTTCTTGCCAGTGGATTCCAAATTAAAATTGGTGACGTGCCTCAGGGGAACATAAATTAACTCCGTTGAAAACGATTGCCAACATAATTACAAATTAAGGTAACATATTTTATATGATTAAAAGCATAGAACGAATGAAACTAAAATAAATATTCATTGTTGATAATTTGTGTATCAAAGATTGTATGATTTAAAATTTTTGTAAATAAACTCAGAAATTTTTGTATTAGGCGGTCATCGAGGAAGATAACAATCATTTCATGTTAAGCGGGTCTGAAACAACATGGAAGTGTATTTTGTATTTTATGATTGTTTTGCAAATAAATATTTCTTACTTTATGTCTTCAGTTTGTATTATTTGATCGTATTCTTCTTATGTAATGTCAAATTAGTGATCCACTTGCGAGTTTCGTGAATTTTGTTTCAAGAAACTCCATTTTTTAACTAATTTATCTACTTCTAAACTTTTTCCTTCAATACCTTACAGTTGTCACAGAAGCAGTTTTTTAAAAATCCTTTGTTAACTAACTAGTGCAAACACTAAATCACCAGATGTAAGATGGATAGATGATCAATAATGACAAAAGACATTTCGTATAAGTACTAGAAGATTTGTGCCCGTCTCAGACGGGCTTTCATCTTGCCAACAGTATCTCAGATCTGATTGTCACAGATTTATTAACAAAAGTTGTAGTAGAAAGCACATTGACAGAGTGTTTAAAAAACAAAAAAAGCATGAAAAACAGAAATGATGAATCAATTGACACTAACTTCTGTTTTGCAAAATATATCAAAATTAATGACTAAAATCGGATTGAAACAAATAGTGATTCGCAATACAATGCACAACAAATTCAAATCTTAAGAAAGAACCCTTTCAACAAAAACCAAGTTATTCTAAATTTATAGCATGCAAAAAATGGCTTCACTTTTAAGATTTACTTTCGTTCTGTCTAATTAAAATAATGCAAAATCAAATTCAAATCTAAGAAAGAACTATTTTAACAAAAACGAAAGTTACAAAATAAGCACATACATCACAAATTCAAATCTTATGAAAGAACTATTCTTAATAGCTTAACAGACAGAACTCATTTACCAACATTCAAATCAGAACTTTTAGAGCAATTAGTAAAAAAAGATTTAAAAAAATTTAAGTTAAGAAGCCTTTCAGTATAAGAACGCGCGCGGTTAAGGAAAAATATTAAAAATACGAAAAAGAAGGAACCTCTTTAACATAAATTGGTAGCTTTTCCAACAGGTAACACGACTTTTCTTACGGAGTTTCGCACGACCGATGCGTCACAATTCAACAAAAAGATCTCGGAAAAATAAATTAGAAAATAACTTCTATTTGATAATACTGAGTTCCCTGGATGAATAAACATAAAACAAAAGAGAAAGGAAACTGCTTAATTCATCTAGAAAGAGAAGAAAATCCATGACAAATAGGAATAACTTCTGTCTGTTGGATACTTTGAAGATTCAGTGTTTCCCCAACATTCAGAGAGAAAAAAAAGCAAACACAACCCTTATTTGATATTAAATCATCGCAGAAATAAAAAAAAATCCTTAATTAGTAGACAGAGTGTCTGCTCTGAATCTTTGGCCAAAAACCAATTGCAGCATAAATAAAAAAACTAACTCAGCTCATAACACCTGTCTATATTAATTCAAAACAGTGTATGCTAATTTATAGATGTAGACAGACCGTCTGAGTATGAGTCTCTTTGGCACGTAGCTAAACCAAACCACGTGAACATTACAGCCACCTCTGGACAATTCTAATATAGCTAACCGGGGATTTTTTATACAGCCATTATATATATTACCGGTTATTATATATAATTACCACGGTGATTATATATAATAACAGATTACTCACATTGATCGTAACAGGTATCCGAATAGAATATTCAGAGGGATTTTTCTGGCTTAAAAGCTTCGCATGTTTGTAGGGCATTTAGGCCATCACCGTTTAAGAATACTCCAAATTTTGTCCTAAAATACCTTCATAATTATTCACTGAATAATATTTTTTAAACGAAAGTTGAGGGAAATAATGAGTGTACACTTTGCAAATACAAAAATTCCGGAATTGAGAAAGTAATAATACCCTCAATTCCTGCTATATTCAGATCCTGATTCAGTCGCTGAAAACGATGATGAAACGTACTACGATGATAAAAATATTAATTATTTTACTCTAAACATCTTAAGTTTGTAAGAAGAAAACGCAAGAATTTTTTTCAAAGCCCGTTTGGAATGTCTTTATAATTTTTTTCATTATTTCAGATACTGTTTAAGGTATCTATGGAAATTCCATCTTAAAATAATTATTAGGACTCTAATTAATTAGATCACGCTGATTACCAAAGTTAACCAAATTCGAAATGTGAACAGAGAGATAATGAAAATAATTTTAATCTAGGAAAAAAAACACCAAACAATTTGAAATGAATGCATCATTATTTGCCATATTAGCAACGATTTTAAGACATTTATTTTCCCCATTTTTCAACAAATTTAAAAACATGTGTTTCGATAGATCTTCTAGGATATCTAGCTAATCTATAAAATACATTAATCTGTTCCCACTTATTGCTTAAACACTAAGTACTCAAATTTTCAAAAATTTGCTTCAACTCATACGCAGATTTAATATAGTTGATTGCTTAAAATCAGTACCGGAGATTAACCTTTTAAGTGGTTGTACTCTTCAAACAATATATCTGTTCATTCCACCATCATGGACTGAAGATTATGGCATCTGCATTCTGACGAAAGGTAGCTTTGAGACGAAATCTCCGCTTGCGCATCAGGTTTTTGCACTCTTTTATTGAACTTGACTTATTTCAGATTTGTAATACGGATGGGAAATATGGTGTGTGCCTGCATTGGCGTTACACCGGCATAGGCTCTTCAATAAATTTTGGTAGAGGCCCGACTTGTACCGGGGACTCTCAAAAAAATATGTGCTGTGTGCTTAGCTGTCCAGTGCTGCTGCTCCTCTGTAGAGTCGTCAGATCCACCAGCAAACCCTTGCTTTGTTGTTTCTAACGATAAGAGATACATGATTTACAATGCCTGGCCCATACATAAGGCTCTGTGGCGGCGACATAGTGATACAGTGTGAGGTTACAAACTATTTCCCGACAATGCTGAATAATGAAAGAATTAAAAGGAAAAATAATAAAGAAAACATGATGATACTTTACGGGCGACTTTACAAAGAGTGGGGAAAATAAAATGCGATTGTCCAGTGGGTACATGAGCTTCTATAGCAAGCACTCAAAGATGAAGGTGATGAAGAGATGACTATGATATGTACAATG
>BGPR01024829.1:0-22862 GCA_013235015.1 Araneus ventricosus | reverse complement strand
TTAAAAAAATCAGAGGGTAAGGGTGTGACTAGAATGTAAAACATTTCTCTGTAGTATGAATTGTTGAAGATTAATAAGCAGGACATTTTTTTTTGTTTATCATTTCAAATTTTTATCAAACTTTAATCAACTCAATGAATACAAAGTCTGGAATTATGTTTAAATTAAAAAGTAAGTATTGCCATCAATAGTACCATTGGGAATGTGTCCACTTTTAGAAATGATCAAAGCAGCAGTGGATCTGCAATTTCTGTAAAAAGAGATAAAAATTCCTCCACAAACAAAGATTATGTCTCCCAGAGATGTGCCAACAATTAAATTCAAAAGTATCATTTGAAACTTTCAGTGGCAAATCCAGGATTTGAGTCTGGGAGGGGCTGAGGTCATAAAAATTTTATATTCTCATGATGAATGTCAAACCTCGTGGCTTATGCAAACCAAACCACTTTAATTTTACAGACTTTACTCACCTGACAATAAGAATCATAAAGAACACTATAATATTTTCGGTAATTTTATAAAAAAATACAATAAAATAACCAGCCAAAAAATGTTTTAGACCGTGTCAACGCTGCAAGTACAAGTGGAATGACTAGAAAAGTAGGAAAATTTTCGAGTCTGTCAAGCCAGAAAGCAATGTTGTCATGTTTTTATAATTTTTTTTTAAGGAAGAAATCAAGTGAAACAAGTCCAGTGATTTTAAATAAAATTCTGGTTAGCTCTGGGAGGGCTGCAGCCCAGCCCCAATTCATACTGGGAAACTTTTAATGTTTTTAGACTCATTTCTTTAAAAAAAACTGGCTGGCTTTTTTACTCACTGGCTGAAGATAGATGGGCTTTATCCTTATTAAAGTTTTGTAGAAATGTCAATTTTGTTTGTAAGCTAATACTGTAAGTAATCAAAAATAATATTTGAAATTATTTAAATTACCTGTAAGTGAGAAATGTATGTATATGAAAAGGATATGAGGAATTGAACATAATTTTCTCTGAATTATTTATTATCGATTTCTTTCATGTACAAACAAGAAAGTTACTTTAAATATTTTATGGAAGTTTTTTGTGTGAATTTGTTAAAATAATAATTAAACAGTATTTATGGGCTGTTACAAATGTATTTCTTTTTGTTGATGTATGAGTAAACTGACACAAATGAATATATGCATAAGGCTTTGATATTTGCAGAGTAATTGATTTTTTAAAAAAATATTTACTTCTGAAAATAAAAGAAAATTCTGTCTGATATTTATTTCTGACAATAAAAGAAAAGAGGTAACTTGGAATTAGAAGCCTGAAAGTTCATGATAATTATTAAAATACACACATGACAACGTCTTAAAGAGGAAATTTAAACATTCTTTATGGGCTGACACAAATGTATTTCCTTTTATTGATGTATCAGTTAACTGACACAAATGAATATATGCATGGGGCTTTGATATTTGCATGAGTAATTGATTTTTTGAAAATATTTACTTCTGACAATAAAATAAAAAAAAGCTAACTTGGAATTAGAAGCCTGAAAGCTCATGATAATTATTAAAATGCAGACAGGAAAAAGTCTTAAAGAGAAAAAAACCCTTTAAAAAATCTCTCTCGTTTAAGCAATAATCAGAATATCTACAGCTAATTTTATTTATTGTAATTAAGGTCAAATTCATACTTCAAGAAAATTTTAAAAGAGTTTATATTTGAGCAATTATTGAAGTGTAAGATTTTCAACTTTTGAACATCAATAGTAAATTTTAGAAAGAAACTCCTCTATCATGAGTTATCTAAACTTTGATGATGCAAATAAAAGTTTAGGTTTTTAAGAGATCAAATTAAACATTGAATTAGTTATTTGGTTAAAATTCTCATAATTTAGTTAAGCAATTAATATGTTATATTTACAAGATATTATTACAGTTCTTAGAACAGAAATTCATTAGCTATTGCAGGACAAAAATATGTAGCTTTAAATTAATTATTGGTAAAATAAAAGTTGAAGGAGTTTTTAAAGAAAGTCTTTATGCCAAAAATTTAAATGGATCATCTCACTTGAATAGACCCTAAAAAGCAATTCAAGTACTGAAATGTGCATATCACATTTATAAGCAGGCAAGTCAACCTTTAATGTTAGAGAAAACAAAGCAACATTAATTGAGAAGATATCGTAAAAAATGCTGAGGAGCAAAATAAGAAACTCTTTTGTCTTTACACAATCACTCATTTAATAACAAACATTTGCTTTGTTTCATTTTAATATGCAAGTTATTTATTGCTTATCATAAGGTTTTAATTATGACAGTTTATAACAAGTAAAGGGAATGACAGTATATTATAACATAATTCTAATATTACTTTGGTTGAAAAATTAAATATGATTAATTCATCTGCCAAACAAATCCAACTTCATTCTGATAGAGATTAGATGAATTAAATTTAACTAGAAATTGAACATCTTAAATGTAGTATGTTTTTTAATTCATCTAATTAGCTTATCGTAGAAAAATTGTAAGATTTTCCATGTCTGAACAACTATCAGCATCAATATTATACAAGAGCCTTTTTCCAATGTATCATATTGTGTCAGGAGAAAAATCTCTGCAGTGTAAATCGTTTTGTCTGCAATGAAAGGGTAATGGGAATCAGGAAAAAGTAAAGGTTTTTCCATTTCTCATTCCTGCTTTGGGTTTTACTATGACTAAATTCTTTTTAGCAATTGCTATGGCTGGAATATCCCCGAAAGGAAACAAATCAGTATACCCACAATGTCACTTCTACTTCTGCTGATCAAGAACAAAAGCCATCAACTCCATTTCATATAAATTTTGAAATGTTTACTTGACAGAAAATAGTTGCTATGAATTTAATATTTTCCTAAATAGAATTAACCTATGGGTACATTCAATAGTGTAATAATATATCTCATAAACCTTTGTTTTTTTTACCCCTCTTAGAATGCTGTAATTGAATGTGTTTGAAAAAAAGGAGAAGGTAGGTGTGTGGTTATACTGTAAATAATTTCTCTGTAATATGAACTGTTAAAGCACGACATTTTTTATTAATCATTTTCGATTTTTATCAAACTTGAAACAAGACACTAAATGCAAAGCCCATACTGCATTTATTAAAGAATTGTTCAAATCAGTAAAGTTCTTTTATTAACAAAAATGTTACTTATGTTTGGAAGTCATTGTTTTCCTAACATCAAACTGAATATTACAGTATGAATATCCTTTTGTGTAAAATTAAGTAACCACTTATTTTACACAAAAAGATATTTTTAATCTCTTGTTACTAACCAAACTAAATTATTTAAGGAAGATCACAACTAAATTAAATAGCTTAATCAGATAAAAAATAATATATATTGAACATATTTTTAATCCACTTACAGTTTTATTATTTTAATAAAAAAAGTATCCTTTTTTTTTTCGAAAATTCAATGTTCGCACCAATTGTCACCACTTTAAATCTCTATGTAAACATTTAGATAATTAAAGATTCTAAAAATCGTTTAACAGAATTCAAATCTACATTACAAAACCGAATAATATTTTTAAAAAACGTGAACGTGTGTGCGTAACATCCTTAATTCAACTCATCCGCATCCACGCCACATACGTCCGCGCATTCATGCATCCGAAGAAGAAATAACTTAACTTGGCGATAGGAATAAATGCTCCGCTTGTTGGCGAAAACGTAATCCATACATGCAACCATACAGCAGGAGAAACCTCTCAATTACTTCCCCCGCTTTCCTCCCCCATTTTGTTCTGCGGAGTCTTAGAATAGTGCCTATCTATAAGGAGTCTGGGAAATTGATGCACAGATTTGAAATTTGAATCCGCAAAGTGAACGGAAGGATTCAGTTCCACAAAGATCAAGCGCAAACTTTTCGAGCAATAGATTGATTGATTGAAATGTGGTGAGATGGGATTTTTAGCAACAAAGGCCGTTATCCCCTAATACCAAAAAGGATGCACTCAATAAATGTGAAAATACTGTAGAAGAATCCTAAGATGCCGCTTATTAGAAACAGCTTTTTGAAATAAGGCATGAAGAACACAATTAAAAATCAAAATTAACGGCCTTATTCACCATCCATGGTTAAACCATGATCAGCGCGGTTAAATTGGAATTTACAAGAACAAGCGAATGCTGACCGAAATGATCGGCTGGATGTATATCGTAACTGGCGTTTTGGCGATAAACTCGTTTTGCTCGAAGGCTGAGGATAATTTTAAAAATCGCCAACAACAGAGAAATTGAGATACCATGCCAAAATAGCAACCCGCTAGGATATAGATTTGGTGACGTATTTCGGTCAGCTTTCGCATTATTATAGAAGAACCCTATCATTTAACGCGCTGGATCATGGTTTTAACGCGATTGAATGTGCTGTAAAATTTGACATGAGATTACAGTTCAGGTTTGGTGGTTGGTAGGAGATACACTTTTCCGTACGTTAAGAAGGAAAAGTGACGTCTCCCAACTAACCGAGGTCCAGAATAATGTCAATGTTATTTTCAGATTGCAATTGACAACGAGGGTTGCCTCAGTAGCACAAGAAATATATATAATAGTTTACAATGTTATCACATTGAACGAACTATAAGGACGTGAACCCTCCATGCTTATTGTAGTGAACCCTTTAAAAAGACGGGTTGCTATGGTGGCGAGATTTATCATTTTTTGAGTCTAGGATTTTCAAAAGACTGGAAAGCGAAATGTGTACCTTTTTTTAAAAAATGGCAGATTGGTTGTTGGCATAGTTTATCAGTTTTCGGAACTGTTGGAGAATGTTTAAAAGGCTGATTTTGGGGACTAAACTGAATTTTGTTTAAATCTTTTAGACCATTTAGATTCAAAGTTGTTTTACAAAATCAGTATAATTAATCAGGAGTGGCGAGCGTCTCATCTGGGGATGAGATCCAAAAAACCGACTCTCATGGGTAAGCTTTAATTAAAAGACAAATATTATAGTGCCTAATTATATCATGTTCCTGCTGTGATGCATAATATCATTTTCAACGATGAGGAGCAGAAATATCTACGTTTGAAACAAAAGGCAAAAGACATGACCTTAAAAGTCACATTGAAAAAAATAAGACAAAATTTACTTAGCAAAGGCACGATTTTATTCTCCTCGTAGGGAGTCCTAACTCGATGGAAAATAAACTGTCTCTCTATAAATCACTTTTCGACCATTGATTAGCTGTGCTTTCCCAATGTATGTGATGTGTGGGTTCAACCCATCGAAAAACTTGGCACTATAAGAAAGATATCACAAATGTCTAGAAACTAAAGTTATTCTGTAAGATCTGAAACTCAAAACCATTCGCGATTTATTTAAAATATAGAACTAATAAACAATATTTGAACAAAATGGATAATAGATATTAACGAAGCCGCAAGGATCAGTGCATCACCCTAGTATAAGAACATGCAGAGAAAAGTTCTATAAAGCACCCTCACCTAGACTTTCCGGAATCGACATATAGCCCTGAGTTCTCCAATATAATCAAAAGAACATATCAAGCGGTACATTTATTAATATAAATTATTTCTTATCACTATAATTACTTTAAACTGAATTTTATTTCACATCATTAAATTCATTAATCATAAATACATTCTGATACATAAATAATATACATCACATAATATTGCTACTTTTAGAATAATAATCAACCTTGGCCTTACATATCATGCCACTAACATTTATTCATAGATGGACAAAAAAAAATCACAGTCTGAAAGATCCCTCCTTTGGCACTTTATTACTAAATAATATTGTAATTCAGGGTATTTAATTTATGAAAACACTTATCAAGGTGTTAATTTTTTTAAATATGCAAACAATTAAAAAATATCAATTTTATTAATCTTTTTTTTTTACATTTAATTTGAGAATCATTTTATTTAGAATCAGAAGTGAAATGTTTTACAGAGTAGGTATTTGGCCTAATCATTATTCTTATATCCCTAATCTCGATGTTAAAACATCTGCCTTGAAAATTCAACTCTATTTTGAATAACTTGTTTTCTATTATATACACGACCTGAACGGAAAAAGGTTCTTTTATTCCTCATCCGAGTGGAAAATCAAAACATCCCTGGTAATATATGCATCCTGTAGACATTTTTTTTTGATCTATTAGTAAACAAATCATGTTGAAATAAACAAATAATTAATGCAACAAAAGACAATGTAAATAATGAAAACAGCAACTTTTTGACTACATGAATTTAATTTAGAAAAATCTTTTGTGTAAAAGTGAATACAGCATGAGAAAACGGCAGATTTAAACTAAAAAGAAACAAAATTATATTTTTAAATTTACTACCTTTAATAAAGAATAATGAATAAATAAACAGTGAAATTCTAATTAACAAAGTAATAGTATATTATTGATTTTTAAAATGTTAATAAACTTGCTTAAACTTAAAATAATTCAAAAGTGAGAAATAGATTTCTTGCTGTTTTGATTCAATTCTAGTCAGTCAATAAAGAACCTTAAAAAAAGATGACCCACGATCGATGAGCATTCAAAGTAAGGACGAAAGCAATTTAGAAATATAAAAGAATTTAAAATTTTCATTCTTGACATTTAGCAAGCAAAATAAATTCGAATTACAGATTATATTTAGGCATTATGCGTATAGAAATTTTAAGAATAGAGAAAAAATCGAATTACTTACGAATTCGGATAAAAAATGCTTGAATTAACCAAGTTCCACAATAATAATAATGATTTAATTCACCTATAGTAAAGCAGGTTTGGTGTATAAAAGTCGCACTGCACTTTATCAGCTACACTCCGCTTTCTGGATTGAGATTTCTTTATGTTGTCTTTAACTTTACTACTGTTCAGGATAATGTCCATTCGAGTTTCCCGCCCAATAAGAAGTTAGGGGGTTTTGTGATGTAAAAACAACTGCATTCCCCCGATCATAAATCTGTCAGTCTACTTCCACCCCTTTTTTCTCACGAATGGTGCAATCCGAAGACACCATGAAATTACAGGATTCTTAAACTTTCATGCTCGCAAAAGCTTCCAGGGTTGGAAAAGAGATTATTTTGTGTATTTGTTTCCTTATCTGGTATATTTCAATGTTTCTGGGCATAATTATCAAGATTTTAGAAGAGAAATGCTGACATTTTACATAAGAGAAAGAACGCCCCCCCAAAATGAGAGCTAGATATATTTTTCTAGCATTAAACACATCGACGCACAAAAAATAAATAAATAAAGATGTTACAGAAAGATTAAAAATATGAGATTTTTTTTTAAAATCAAAAGTGAACATATCCATTTTACAAAGTTGGTTTTAGAAGTGGATATTTTTAGCTTTGCTAGAGAATTAAGAACTTTGAGTAATTTTACAAAGGAGAAAAAAATAAGTTATGAGACAAAATTGAATGATACTGCACCCTCCTACAGTTGGGTACTCAGATGAGAAAATTGTAACAAAACGTTTTTTAGAAAAAAGCGTATATGTTCACTTTTGTCAGAAAGCTGCTCATATGTATTTCTTCAAAAATATTTAACCTTTCATTTTTAAAGAAGCTTTTTTTATGACCATTTTTTCTTTTGAAATCTAGGGAATGCACATTTTTAATAGAGAAAAAGGAATATAAAAAGTTCCCAAACTTTATTTTTAAGCAATAGTTTGTTGTTGAGGTCAGAGGCATAAGATTGTGACATTTCTTAAAATTCCTGAAACAGTTTAGCATTTGAATAATGTAATTATTATTAGCAGCCAACAAATTTGCGTATTTTAAGAGGCTAAATGTTACACTCTCAGGATTGAAGATGTTTCAATGCAATCACTGAATGTTACTGCTAGTTAAGTTTCTTTCTGTATAAAAAAAATCGATAATAGAAAAAAAAATTATAATAAAGTTGGAGAGAAAAGAAATTCATTGATTCATATAAGCTTAGCAAGGAAAGGTTAAAATATACACACATAAAATATACACGAGTTAATATTTGTCTCCTGTTGTATAATAAATCGCATCATTATGGCTTGTATATCAAATTAAATGAATTTTTATATAAAATATTTTTTTATAAATATATGATGAAAGCTAACATACTAAATGAATGCTATTAAAAAATTGTTAGCATCTCTCAAAGTTTCTTAAATCAATATTATAAAAAATTTAAATAATTATTTATTCCTTTTTTATGTCGTGGAAAAATTTTCATAAATGTTTTCTTATACTTAAATATATAACAATAATTATGCAAAATAAGCCCGCACTAAACATTAAAATTTAAACTGTTTTTTCATTTTTTGATTATTGTTACTCAATTCTTCTATCGAATTAATGTTATTTTTTAAATTCGTATTCGTCGTAAATTCGTAGAAAACGTAGTATTGATATTTTCTCTTTTAACTCATCTGAAAGAAAAAAGTAATAAAGACTTAATATATATGAGGATATTTGAATTAAAAAGTCTTTACTTTCTGACATGCGAAGTAAAAAAAAAATTATAAACGCCAAAAAAATTCGACATCGAGAGTTTGATGATTTTCTACATTAGAGTACCCGAATACGAAAAAAACATTTTCTGGAATTATATATGTCTGTCCCTTCGTCCGTCTGTAAACACATACCGATTTCGGTGTGTCGTCATTTTCTCGGCAATATCGACTTGCCGTGGTCCCCAATTCAGCGTAATAAAACTCGGCAGTTTCGGCCTTGTGTCCAAGGACTTGACCGGGGGACCAAACAGGGGGATGACACTTTTATTAGGGAGTACACTAGAAAATCTAGAGAAGAACACTGCCGCGCAGATGGGTAACGGAAAATTTCGGGATCAACAAAACAGTGGCAACTCATTTCTTTCGTTGCTCTGAGAATTTATCTTTATTTTACTACAGAAGGGAAAGTTTGCCCGAACCCCGGTCAGTTAACAATAATCACGCCACGCATACCCCTGAACTCGGAGTCGGAACGGCTCCCTATCGGTGACATCAATGGTCTGCAAGAGAATTTAAAAACCAACTTAGTAAATAAAAGTTAACTTTGTTTTTGTTTTTTTCGCGTTTCAATAAATAATTCTGCAAATGTTGTGGATGCGCAGAATAAAATAATACGTTCGATTTTTCAAAATTTGCCGACTCATTTAGTCAATTTGCCGACTTCAGAAAAATCTGGGGGGGGGGGTCACCCCCCCCCCTACCCCCCCTTCGCCACGTCCCTGATAATAATAACTGGATAGAGTATTTCTATTTTGAAAATGTAGTACTGAAATAAGCTCAGAGGAGAAATAAGTTGAAAAAGTTAAAACTTTCTCTGAAAGTACTCATCACTTTTGGGACGTAGTAAATATTTTAAAGATTAGTGAAATATGAATACAAGCACATTGATAAACTGAATTTATATATAAAAAAAATGGAAAATAATTTATAAGACAAAAAAAAATTTAATGTTAGAGATTTAGAATAAAAAAAATTGCAAATTAGGTACCAGATTTACTAATGTTTTATTTCATAAATAACTTTAATTTCGAAACATGGCATTTGAATTTATAATTATTTAAACATGAATAGTCATTTAAAAAGTGATACATATAACGAATATTATAATTTATAATCAGTGCCTTTTTGTTGAATAACAAATGCAGACATTAGTTTTATGCTATAAGTCTAAGTTTTATGTTTTCATAAAAATTTCTCTGTTAAATAAAATAACTAAAATATTTTTTGTAGATTTTTTGTCAATGGACAAAATAGTTTGTACTCTTGATTAATGTTAATTTTCTATTAGATTAGATACATCTCTTTCTATGTATATATACATTAGACACAATTCATTACGTTTCTTATTTTTCTATAATTATTTGTTTTACTTTTTTGACATTCGCAGCAGATCATAATTACCATCTGAACCATTAACCATGCTGTTTTGCTAGGATGCATATTTTCTTGATATATATTTTTAATTTTTTAAAATTAATTAATTTAGCTTCTAATCTCATGATCATAGAGATCTTTTGAATAAAACAGGGGAATTTTTTAAGATCTAAAGTATATAATATTTGAGGGTCTTCTTTTATAACTTAAGCAGATTCTATTCTCAGCAATGTTTACATAAATTTGTTCTCCTTTGAACATCTTCAAACCAATGTATATATCTCAACTAATAATGAAAGAAAATGTGTGTTTGTCTCTCAAGTGTTCCACAAGGCAGACCATTTGACATAGATTTACGGAATTTGGAACCAATAATAATTTGGAATATACTTTGGATAGTGGGAATATGCACATCAAAGTGATTTTTTCAAAACTTCAATTACTAATTAATTAAGCAAATTTTTGTATTTTTACCACAATAACTTCCAAAAATATTTATTGTATGAAAATGATTTTTATGCCATCCTAAAATTAAAAAAGAAAAAAATATATACGTATATTTTCAATGTTACTAATCTAGTTAAATAATTTTTTCTATAATTTTAACATTTTTAAAAAATAAGTTTAATTAAGGTTTTCTATATTTCCCATTGTTATAATGAAAGTCAAATCTATTTCATTGTTTCATTAAATCCTTAAATCATATGTTTTTTCACGGTTAAAAGGAAGCTCTGAAAATATAGCAAGTTTTTTTATAGCTCATGGATGTCAGATTGTCTCTCACTCTGTGAGTCTTAAGCTTAAGATACTTTTTATATCAGGATGAGATCTGTCATTTAATGTATTTTATGAATGCATAAATTATTGAAATGTTTGTCATAATTTCTAGGGTTATGGATATAGATGTATTTCATAAAAAAATGGGAATTTTCCATATTAACGTAGGACTACGTTGCTCCCATTGGGGTCTCAGGAAGTAATTTGATTCACACGCCAAAACACCACAAAAACGTTGTATGAGAGATCCTCTATTTATTTTAGAGATAAAGGGTAACAACAGAAGTTACCAAAAAAATTTGAAAATCGGAATTGCGGTTCAGCGATTACTGAGTCACAAAGTTGGGCAAAAATACGCATGAATTGGTGACGCGATCCTCTATATCTCGGTAACTACATATGTTAAAAACATAACTAATGTCTTATTTTAGGGATAAAGGGTAACAACAGAAGTTACAAAAAAAATGAAAATCGGAAAAGAGTCACTTGAGTAAAGTAGTCCTACGCCTTTAACGTCAGCGGCTGCTTGAAAAAGACATCCTCCCGTCATTCTTACTTTTTCATATTAGTCCAGTAAAATTAGCATTTTCCTTCGGAAAAATGTTAACCCAAGGTTTTTTTCTTCGCAGAAAGCTTCTTTTTGTCATTCTAAATGATATCTCAAAAGTCCCCAACATTCCTCTGTACGCTTCTCATATTTTTAGGGGGTCGGTGGGAAGAAATTGTGTCGTCGAAATCTGGTCCATTTCTTCGGGAAAATTTTCAAACCAGGCTCTTTTCTACGTAAAGCCCCTTTTTTTTTTTATCTCATTCTAAATAATATATGAAAAGTTATCGACATTCCGCAGTGCGCTTCTCATTTTTCTTTTGGGGGAGGCAATGGGGAAGTTGGGGGAGAAAATTGTATCTTATCAATTTGGGCATCGTTTTATATGTATTTTTAACACTTAATTGAATGAAACTGGTTGTACATTGATATGAAGAGTATTTTGCAAGCCACAAGATTTTTTTGTTGAATAAAATCATACAAAGATACACTTTTTCATATTGTATTTATTACAGATTAATAATAAAAAAATTATTTAACAGATATAAAAAATAATTGTATATAGATATAAAAGTAAAGACTGATAAATAATTGCATCATGTCTATCTCGTTTGTCCCATCTATTTCTTCGGAGCCCATAATTATTTCTCATTCAGAGATTCCCTCTATTGGTGCGGCGTTTAAACGGGATTGTCCGTGACAATTTGCACAAGCAATAGAGCAGTGGAACCCCAGCTTTCAATAGCCACACGCACTGCCGCAACCTTCATTACAGGAACAGAAAATCATGTTTAAAAGAGGAGCAGGTAGGTGGCTGCGTTGTTTGAACGGGAAATAAAAAAAACTATCAGTCATATTTCCAACCCCATTCCTCGGGATTATCCAAGCCATGTTTGTACATGGTAATAAACACTAAATAAATGTTGTTGTGCTGCTGTTGAAGTGAGTGGTAGAGTATTTAAATTGACCGCTTTATTTTTTGTCATTGCTTTGGTAAAATATCGATAGCGCTAATGATTCAATAAAGTTTCATTTCTAGATACACATTTTTTTCTATCACAATTGCTAATGGTCGATGCATCTAAGCAGTTTATATTTTCCACATTGCCTGTAATACCATTTGCCAGCAACAAGATCGCAATCCTTTTCCAATGTTAAAAGGATTGTGAGCGAAAAACCACTTTTATAATTTCTTGTCGTCTTCTTGGTCCAGTACTGGACGTGTGACTCGAGATTCCCGTGCATCCACATGTTGTTCTCCACTTACAAAGGAAACTCCACAAAAGTTTTCAAGTCCTTCAGAAATGTCTTAACCAACATCGAACTTAGTTAAAATACTCTCTTTTGTACTCCTTCCGAGCACAAAGCCTCCTTGCGTCTTTGAAGATTTCATGAGCGACTGTTCTATTACCATATCACTTGAGGTTCCACTAAAAAAATTTTCTGATCGCTTAACAGTAAAGAAATAAGCAGTAAATTTTTTAAAGGTGTCTGCATCCATTGTGTTTCCCAAATTTTCCATATCTTATGCAAACAGCTGGTCACTTTTGGTGTACCAAAAGATGTTCTGAGGCATAGAAATACGGAATCATCCTCTTTATTGCAGACAAATATGCGGTTCATTCCCCCATTCTCTCTGTTCTAATAAACTCTTTGAGGATTCACACCATGTCCAAATACTGGACCCATGATTTCGAAGTCTGAACTCTTTTTTTAAATTAGAAACATTTATTTTCAGTGTTGAAAATGAATGTGTTTCTTCATTCAAGTTATTAGGGTAAGCGTCTATGAACTGTTGTTCCTCACTAGACAGATTAATTTCACTGAAAATTATTTTAGACAGAGCTATTAGCGGAAGTGTATGGCCTGTCAACATGGAAAATTAGAAGCGTAAATAGTACTCAATACTGCTTTCAGGTCAATACCCCGGCTATGATCAAGCCAACCGATCCAAGAAAGGACATGCCCATATGAAAACCTCCTAGTCTCACCACTATTTTGGAATCCCATTGTTTTCAGCGGATGAAGCAACAATTTAATTTGTTTTGATGTAAAGGGGTTGATCAAATGATGTAACGCAAGTAGTGTGGCCATATTTGAGACTATCTTCGAGAACATATAACAACGTAGTTTAAATGGTATTAAACATTTACAGGACTGTTTATTAAAGGTAGGTAGGTACACGACGCGTGATTTGTAATGCTCTTCATGTTGTGTCAACATCTCCATGAATACACTCCATTCAGGAAATTGCAGTACTTCCTTATATTTAGCATAAATCTATATGACATCTGAATCCCTCAGACTGGAGATAATTTGTTGGGCTGCAATCATGTTGTTCCACGAGAATCTTTTTTCAATCCTTAAAGACCCCGATTATCGTAAATTGTATATTTTTGATTAGCTCTAAGGCACTTGGTATCTCTTTCAGCCTTGGTACAGTTTCTAGGGAATCATTTACTTTATCATGTGGAGCAACAATTCTGATTATTCCCATTGAACAATTCTTGAAACATTATGACAAGCGAGATAGAACTGATATAATAATTTATCAGTTTTTATTTCTATATCTGTATACATTTTTTATATCTGTAAATATATATTAGTTTTATTAATAATCTATAATAAATACAATGTGAAAACTGTATCTTTGTGTATTTTTCTTCAACAAAAAACACTTGTGACATGCAAAATACTCATCAAAGTTGATGAAGTTCTTGTTTCATTCAATTACACCAAATTGCTAAGATACAATTTTCTCCTCCGAAAAGAAAAATGAGAAGCGTATTGCAGATTGAGAACTTTTCAGATATTATTTCGAAGGCGATAAAAAAGGTCTCTACGTGAAAAAAAGAGCATGGTTTGAGAAAATGACGCAGATTTCGACGACATAGTTTCTTCCCATCGCCCCTCCAAAAATATGAGAAGTGTACAGCAGAAGGGGACTTTTGAGATATCCTTTAGAATGACATAAAGAACCTTCCTGTGAAGAAAAACCTTGGGTTAAACTTTTCACGAAGAAAAACCCATTTTTTGGCTAAAGTTACTGGACTATATACGATGTATACAAAGAGAAAGTATTGTAATCGTCAAAAAATTCGAACTCGAGATTTTGACGAATCTCCACGTTTTAGACCTCCCTGAGTCCGAAAAACGCAATTTTGGAATTATGTCTGTCTGTGTGTCGGTGAACACGATAACTCAAAAACTATTAAAGCTACAGGGATGAAATTTGATATGTGGTCTTTACACATAATTTGTAGGTTTCTATCAAATTTTGGACAAAATCCGTCTACGAGAAGTCTGTCCGCGTTCATGTGAACACTATAATTCAAAAACTGGAATAGTCAGATGGATAAAATTTGGTACACAGTTTTATCATCAGAAATGTGGGTTTGTTTCAAATTTTGGACCAAATTCGTCAAAGGGTTGACTGTTCTTTGAAGGCAATAACTTCTTTTAAAAATTACTTTGATAAATGAAATTTGGTATGCGGCTTTCTTACCTTAATGGTAGATTTCAGTCCAATTTTTTTTGTCAATCGGTTACAAAAAAGGCGTTAAAATTGCAAATTTCGTTTTCTTTATCTTACACCCAGCCCTATTGATGGTAAGCACGCCGGCTTCTAATTCCACTTCCGCGTTGGACGACCTTCCGAAATCGTGGTATGACGTTTCGCTTATTTTTTTCTTCACTGCGTTCGGGGTTCTTGTTCGTTTTACTGCCTTTTAGCTTATTTTTTCTCTACATGTGTTAGGAGTATACGAGAAAGATTGGGGAGACCACTCCCGCTGTTTTTTTTAAAGAGGATAAAATATTTGTTATTAAATTCTGCTAATCATTTATAAGTTATAATTAAATCTATTAATCTGCTAAGTAATTATAAGTTATAATTAAATCACATTTTTACTTTCTAATCAACTAAGTCAGTAAAGTATTTCAAATAACCATTAGGATAATGTGTGACTTTAGTAGTTAAAAAGGCATTTAATATATTACAAAAAGGCATTATAATATTTAACCAAGAAGTTTTTAAGGTTTTTTTTTATAGCTTATATAGATTTTTAAATTTCTACCTGTGCATGTTATTATGAGCATATGGTAGTTTATACTCCACAATTATATTTGCAATGCATTTCATTTTAATTGTGAATAAATGATGCAGAGGACTGACAAGACTTTTATATTTTCTAGATATGCTTAGTAGTAGCACTTAGTTAGTAGCACTTTATAGGACAGTGGTAATTTTGCATATTATTAGAATAAAATTATACCTAACAATTATTTTGTTATTCGTTTATTTACAATTTATAATTATCTATAAATAATGTGAAATTATTATGACTTAAATAAGAACTATGCATGATTAAAACAAGAAATAATAATTAAATGTCATATTTTTGTAAAATCATTCTGCCGAACACAGTTTTAAAAAGTTGAATGCAAATTCCTGAATAATTAATTTAATTAGAAGTAAAACATGCACTGTATTTTCTTTTTGTTAATGCATCAGAATCTAGGACAAACAATAATACATTTTCTAGGCACAGTTGTTTTTGGATTTTCTACTTTATTTCATGGTCTGTTTTGTTGCAATAATAGCTGGACAACACATTGTTTTCTGGCTCATCTTTTGCAGGCTTTGTTACTGAGTAAAAACGTTTCTTTCCTCTTTAAAATTTATCATTATTTATGTATCAGAAAAAATTCAATAAACCAAAAGCAGTAAACATTTAAGCACATCAAGTTACCCATCAGAATTATACTGACATAATTTTTGGATCTACAAGAATGCACTTTGTTAACAAAATCAGCTACTGTTTTCATAATCTTTGTCAAGAATGATCCAATTATCCTTTGATTAACAATGACAGGTTCAGAAAAATTGGTTCGGATAAAGCTGAAAGACTTGAATGGGTTCAACAAAAATACAGAACTTAATTCATGTATTAACACTGCTTTCATGAAGGTTATTACTAGCCTACCCAGAAGAACAATATCTCAAGAATACTGAATTTATCGACAAATCTTATCTTTTAACTAATGCTATTTTATTACATTCTTTAACACACTACATCACCTTCTTCAGGAAGTTAATTTGAAAATTTTATAATAAAATTTAAGCATACACATAGTCTGATAAGGTGGCGGACTGGGTCTGAAAATAGAGATTGCCAGCAGTCAATGGGTGCCCACTTATATAAAAAAGGATATTTTTCTCTATATTTTTTAAATTTTAGTTATTATAAATATAATCAATTAAAATCAATAAATGGACATGATATACTATATAAATTATTATATATTGTTATTATATAAAAAGCTGTTACATGTACTAGTAGTTCTGTGAACAGTAGACCTCGCCCCCCCCCCCCCCAAAAAAAAAAAATCTTCTCTTCATTCCAGTCTTTAAAAGCTCAGCCATTTATTTTCTAAATTCCAATTATTCGCACAAGTCTCTGCTTTTACCATTATTAATTAAAGTACAATTAAATGTCTGCTTTTATCAATATTAACAATATCGCAATGAAATGTAATTTGTTATTATTAGAGGTATTTTTGGAGGCATTATTAATGGAGTTTCGTTCGGCTACAATCGTTGGAAAAACACTTAACATTACATGAAACGCAACCATTTAAGCGTCCACCATCTTGAAACGGAATAAAAAAAAATAACAATCTTTACACATAAGGTCGTGAAAAAACAAATTACAGACAAACAGATTGCATTAGACAAGTCAGTAAATTACTGACAAACTGTTTTCACTCGAACGGTCCAGTGAAAACAGGACCTCGCTTCGCTAGTCAAATTACTAATTATAGTATACATGCATTATTACATACTAGGGGGTTACACCCCCTACTCGCTCCGCTCGTCAACCCCCAAGAATCACGTTGTGATTCTTTTGGGATCATTACGTGATCCCAGCTCGCTTCGCTCGCTCGCCGTACAGTTATGACTGTCTGCTAGTAGAAGGAAATTATAAATACATTAATTGCTAAAAGTAAATTTAAATTATTTGAAATAGCATAAAATTCTAACATTTTTTCAGCAATTACTAATAAGCTAAATCATCAAATTTCTAAAATTAAAATTTGCTAATAGCATATAGACATAAATATATATATGTAAATGTTTCAAAGAAATTTGAATGCTAAAATGTATAATTATAAAATGTTTACAAATAGAAATTATTTGCATCAATCAGAAATCAGGCATTTAAAACTTCTTGGTACACAAAATTGAATATTTCTTCAACAGTTTCATTAGCCCTAACTTTATTTCAACAAACTTCTAAATTTCCATTCTTCTCAATGAATTATTGCTCAGAAAAACTTCGTCACATGTATACACACTCACAGCAATAATTATTTAGCCAAGAAAGTTATGATTTTTTTCTCTGGGTAGTTATTTATGCGTTAAAACCTCAGAAAGTTTGAGTTACGAAAGATTATTTAACCCATTTCACAACGTGGCAAATGGCTTTAAACATGTTAAGATTCACCATTCAAATTAAAAACCATAATAAATATTTACTTTTACCTTTTTAAAATTAACAAAATAGCCTTTTGGGGAAATTTTTAAAAAATTCTAAAATTTTTTCTTTTTACACCAAAATTTTAAACATGCTGTGTTTCCACTGATATTTTGATCAGAAAAGCTTCGCCACATGTATAAAAGAACAGACTCCCACTAAAGTCCCACGACTATATTCCTGTAGCTCGGCAACTTCGCTCTGTACACAAAAACGCTTCTTTCTATTTTGTTCATTCCAATTGGATCGTATTATGAAAGATTCCTCAATAGTTTCATTAGACCTATCTTGACGTTTTCGATTTATAATCGAAACCGCCCAAGTTAAACTTATTTTGAAAAATTGTGATGTCCCAGATCAAATCAATCGCTAATTCGAATGTAAACAATCTAAACTCGCGAGCTGTTGCCAAACGGCGATTAAGAAATTCGACCCTTTTTTGTCGCCACGTAAGAGAATTATATATATAGATTATTGAAAGTAAGAATTACCAAATATAAAAACAAATTTATGATTGAAATAATTTTTGGTGGGTTTATAGCTTACTGTAATTTTGGAACTGTACTGTTATTTTGAGAATTTTTTTAACCAAACTGAAATTATAGAGCTACCCATGTACCAATTTCAACAATTTTGAAGACTACTTCTTACTTTAAAAGATTAACAACTCAAAAGTACAAAACTCAGTAAGCGCTTGAGTTTACTAGATATCTAGTCAGCTGCTGAGTTTACTAGATATCTAGTCAGCTGTTGAGTTTACTAGATGGTATGTCAATAATTACTTCTGCATCCAAATCATCTAACAATTCCTTTCCAATAGATAGTAATATACAGATAATTCCAAGTTCTCTTCAGACAATGAACTTCTAAATCTGTTCTTTATCTTTAGCTTTGAAAAACAGAATTCACTAATATCATTAGATTATTCATTACGAATACTAATATTATTATAAGTATGCTTTGATATCTCAAAAATGGATTTCACTCCTTACAGATAAAGTTCTTTTAATATATTTTCAATCGATCAGGGCTATTAAGAACAAAAAAGGTAAAAACAAGCATAGTGGTCGGCATAATATAGAAACCCAACTTAACCATAATCGGGACTCTCAGCTAAACTAAATCTAAATAATGATATTATTCCAACTAAATTCTAATGAAGAGAAAGGCTCAAGGATAATTAGTATTTATTTGTTATTAAGCGGTTATTCTTAGCATTGGGATTATAATCCCTCACACGCGTTGTTTACAAATCCCTTTGATAAAAGAATGAGTGTGTGGATATACTAATATTTAATCATATTCGGTGGAGATCTTAGCAAAACGGTTTGCAAGCTCCACAGAGAAGGAGCACTTTTTCTCTGCGACGAGATCATTGCCTGGCTTTCCAGTATATTTTGACCCAGATGACACTGACAAGACTTTGAATTCAGAAATTTAATTTTGGACTTCCTACAAATTTGTATTTGATTTTAGTACTTTTTAATGTAGGGATGGAATACAAACTCTCAGAGATGATTTTTATTTTTACTTCGTACTTCAAGGTCCATCCTACCCTAAAATTAAATTCTAATATTTCTCTTTACAAAGCAGGATTAAATGAGTTCAAACTTATGGTGTCTAATACTTGTGCGACACAAGTTAACTGTAACTGAACCCGAATGGTGTTCGAGACTTTGCGAGACTCGCGGAGAGTTTGTTGTGGAACGTGTCCGGACTGGTAGAACGTTATGCATGCCTGTATTTACGATATAAGAATGATCTGTGTAAATATCTAAATGTACTGTGCCGTGTAAGTGTAGTGAACGTCCATTAAATATGTGTGAATCAAATGAAGCTCATAATTCAACGAACCCACAAATATAACACAACAAGTGGCGACGAGACGGCGAAGTCATGTTTAGTTTTGGTTTCGAATAAGTGAGTGCGAACATTTGTTCTCCACATAGGATAGGGCTATGCCCGAAGACTGCCAAGGTAATCCGTTTTATTTTTCGTTTTGAGTGAAGTATAATGGAGCAGCACATTGCAGAATTATTGAAGCAGAATCAAGAACTGATTCTTGCTTTACAAAGAACACATGGTTCTTCTCAGAAAGTAACTGTGCAGTTTGAAAAATTTGATGAAGAAAATGAAAATTTCGATTGTTTCTTTGAAAGATTTCAAACGTACTTAGACGTGCAAAATATACCAGCAGATAGTAGAGCTAAGGTATTTATTTCTGCCTTGAGTGCTAAACTGTATCAGTTGCTAAAAAATTTGCTGGCTCCTGACCTTCCTTCTGACCAAAATTTGGATAAGTTAAAAAATGTCCTTAAACAACATTTGACCCCAAAACCGTTAATTATACCTTCCCGCCATAAGCTCTTAAATAGGAAGCAGAACGAGGGGGAAAGTATTAATAGTTATATCGCGGAACTCAGAGCACTTGCAATAAACTGTGATTATGATAGTAATATGCTAAATATCATGTTACGGGATGTTTTTGTGAGTGGGTTACGCGATAAAGCGATACTAGATCGGTTATTTGAGGAAGATAACATTGATCTTGATAAAACGTTGCAAATCGCATTGGCAATGGAGAAAGCTTGTAAAGGGGCAAATGATATTATGGGACAAGGGATAAAGGCAGTGTATGCAGGAAAAAAACAAATGAACAAAAAATCAAATTTTGTTTCGAAGCAAAAGAAGCCTTCATTCTGTTCTCGGTGCACAGGCACAGACCATGTAAAGGAAAAATGTAGATTTATTTCTAGCAAATGTAACTTCTGTTCTAAAGTCGGGCACATTCAAAGAGCATGTTTTGCTGCTCAAAAATCAAAAACGAAACCAGTAAAACAAAAGCAAGTAAGCTTTAACGGCAAAGCAGAAAACAAAAACGAAATTCCAGTATTTGAATTAAATTCTATAGATTCTGGGTTACACGAACAACCTCCAATAATGATAAATTTGAAAATTGAAAATAAAAACTGTACGATGGAATTAGATACGGGGGGAGCGGTTAGTGTAATGAGTAAAAATAATTTCAGAAAAATTTCCAAGAAACAAATTCAGCCTACCAGTGTAGTTTTTAAAACGTATAAAGGTGACACATTGATACCAATGGGGTACGTTACCGTAAAGGTTGAATATAGGAATCAAATTTTGAATTTGAATCTGTACATTGTTAAAGAAAATTTGGATACAATTTTGGGTCGCGAATGGCTTTATAAAATAAATTTGGATTGGCAAGCTATTAAAGCGGTTAGAACTACAAGTAAAAGAAACTTAAGTCAACTTTTGGAGGAATACAAAAACATTTTCGATGATGAATTAGGGGAAATTAATAACTATCAGGTAAAACTAGAACTAAAACCCGGAGTTAAACCTATATTTTGCAGGGTTAGAACAGTACCCTTTGCATTAAAAGGCAGAGTCGAAAACGAAATTGATAGACTTGAGAAAGAGGGAATTATTGAAAAGGTTGAACATTCGGAATGGGCAACGCCAGTTGTACCTGTCGTTAAGCCAGATGGCAGCATAAGACTATGTGCAGACTACTCGGTAACATTAAACCCAAATTTAACCGTACCACAACACCCCTTACCAAGATTGGAGGAAATATTTACTAGTTTAAATGGGGGAAAACAATTCTCAAAATTAGACTTTAAACATGCATATTTGCAAATGAAAGTCCATCCAGAAAGTCAGAAACTTCTGACAATAAATACGCATAAGGGATTATACGTTTGTAAGAGACTTATGTATGGATTGAACGGGGCGCCTGCAATTTGGCAGCGTTACGTAGATGGATTATTTCAAGGTATGCAAGGAGTTAAAGTGTTTATGGACGATGCTAGAATAACCGGAAGTGACGAAATGTCGCATTTTAAAGCCTTAGAAGAATTTTTTAAGAAATGTAAAGAACATGGACTAAAACTTAATTTAAGTAAGAGTCAGTTTTTCCAAAATGAAATAAATTTTTTGGGGCATAAAATAGATGCAAATGGGCTACATAAAACTGATGAGAAACTTTCAGCAGTAGTAAAGGCTCCTGTACCTAAGAATGTTCAGGAAGTAAAAAGTTTCCTAGGATTAGTAAATTTTTATGGTAAATTTTGTAAAAATTTAGCCACTATCGCAAATCCTCTTAATAATTTTACAAAAAAAGATGTTAAATTTAAATGGTCAAAGGACTGTCAGGTTGCCTTTGAGCAAATTAAGAAGGAAATCTGTTCGCCAAAAGTTTTGGTACATTACGATCCAGAACTTCCTTTAACGTTATCAAGCGACGCATCACCAGTTGGAGTTGGTTGCGTGCTAGCTCACATATATCCTGATGGATCTGAGCTGCCAATAGCTTTTGCATCCAAAACTTTATCAAAAACTGAGCAAAAATATTCCCAAATTGATAAAGAAGCTCTGGCGATAGTGTGGGCTGTAAAAAAGTTTTACTTATATTTAAAAGGGCGACGATTCACTCTGGTAACTGATCATAAACCTCTAGTAGCAATTTTTGGTTCAAAACGAGGATTACCAGTATTAACAGCTACTAGACTGTTACATTATGCATTAATTTTACAATCGTTCCAGTTTGATATTGTATTTCGTAAAACTGCTGACCATGGAAATGCAGACTTTCTTTCCCGGTTGCCAAAAACCTCAGAAGAATTGGAGGTAAAAGACGATATCACAACATTTCAAATGACACAAATTGAAACATTACCTGTCACTTCAAGGGAGTTAAGACAGGAAACGGGAAAAGATGAAGAACTGGGCCCACTCTTACGAGCCTTAAGGGAAGGTCGAAATTTACAAGGGAGGGAAGCTCAGTACACCATTGAGGATGGGTGTATTTTATATGGTCAAAGAGTTTGCATTCCAAAGAAGTATCAGAAAAATGTTCTAGATGAACTGCATTCTGGACACTTGGGTATGGTAAAAATGAAAGCTTTGGCTAGATCATTTGTCTATTGGAAGGATATAGATAAAGACATTGAAGATGCCGTTAGAAATTGTGTCGATTGTGCCAGACACAAAACTGATCCTGCAAAAGCTAAAGTTCATTACTGGGAACGCATTCATATCGATTTTGCTGGCCCAATTTTCGAGCATATGTTTTTACTAATCGTTGATGCTCACTCCAAATGGTTAGAGGTATATCCCAT
>BGPR01024828.1:0-22862 GCA_013235015.1 Araneus ventricosus | reverse complement strand
AAAATGTAGATGTTTATTAAAGAAATGCACATTTGTTTATCGCACACACACAAAAAAATTGCTAATATTTGTTTAGTAGAATGGTCATGAGTTCCACAAAAAATTGCTAACTTTGCGTACTGTTACTCAGTTTCATTGGCCTATAGTTACAACTTTAGACTTTATGAAAAAAAAGTTTAGGAGAACTTAAGAAAGTGAAAATTTAAGGCATCACACCGTTTTTAATGTGGTACTTTTTTATGTGCTTCCTATTCACAACAGAATTTTTTTAATATATTGTGAAAACTATTTTATGGCTTCTTGTCAAATTATGGAATATACATGGCGTCCGAGAATTATTGGACATATTTCAAAAACTAATAAAAAAAGAACTAATCATGTTTCAACTATGAGTTTTTTCAAAAAGTGAGCGCATTTTAGAAAGTTTTTTTTTTAGATTGGTAACACGCCGTTTTGGTGGTCTAGTTTGTTTTAAATTACTGGAAATCAAATATTTATTTAGAGCTATTATCTGCGAAACTGGAAGAAAACTATAAAAATTGGAAGAAAAATAAAATCATGCATTTATGGGGAATTTTACGGTCTTTAATTTGTTAATTCACATGCAGTGTGAAAACGGAAGAGTTTTCGAGATATTCAAGAAAAACTAAAGGAAAGAAACCAGGAAACGCGCATCGGCTGATCGGTAGCCATTGCGAATGAAAATCTCTCGCTCTAGGAAATTTAGAACGCTGGTACACCATTTATCTGGAAAAAAAACTTTTTAAAATGCGCTCTCATTTTTTAAAAAAATCCGAAGTAGAGACTTTATTGGTTTATTATTATTAAATTTTGAAATATATCCAACGATTCTTCGACATACGGTATTTTTTGTGACATTTTTTTATACAGTCTTTATTCATCACACGAAAACAGGATAGAGTCGTTTAATTTCCTTTTATTTTTACTTCATAATTTTTAAACGCAACAAAATTTTGGAGACTGCAAAAATGTCATATATAAGATCGATAAATCGTGAAAAAAAATTATACGAAACATATATGTATAATTTAAAATAAGGCATTATAAGTTAATTCATGAAAGCGAAATAAATTATGGCTTATCTTTTTGAATAGAACTTATTTCATTTGTAATGAACAAATTTGTATAATATTTTCGGCTGTCCAGATGTATTTTCAATTTCATAATAATGTATTCTTGGTGTGGCTTGAAAATAAAATGACAATTTTGGCTCAGACTTACGTCTCTCCATAGTGGTCTAATGGTGTATAGGGAAAGGAATCATTTACGCCGCTTTTCGCGCTAAAGTTAAACGCTTATAGCTCCGCAACGAGAAAACGCAAAGAGTTGGTTTTAATTTCATTTAACTCAGATAGGTGGACATTGAAGATTGCAGAAAGAATTTTAGAATTTGAAATTGCGCTTTAATTACAGTCGAGTTGCAAAGTTGGAGAAAATCACGAAGAATTTTGCATAGATAAAGTCAGATGGTCACATTAGACTAATAGTCTTTATAGACTATAGTGTTAATAGTCACAAAGAGCTACTTTCGTCACAGAAAGTCACAGTTGAGTAAGGTAAGTAAGTCTACGCCCCTCAATCCCAGAAGACGTTTCGCAGTGACAGCCTCCCGTCAATTTTTTTTTGTTCCCATGTAACGACAAGAAAGTCATCGAGAAACAAAGGATGGCTGTATCATCTGCCTCTCCCCCTCCACCATTTGCTTAAATTTCAACCCCATATACAGAGTGGTCATAAATTATTGGACCCATTTCAGAAGTTAATGAAAGAACTACTAATGTTATTACTACGTTTTTTTTCAAATGAGAGCGCATTAATTTTTTTTTTTTTTCATATAGGTAACTTTCCGTTACGGTGGTCTAGAATGCCGTAAATTATTGGATATCTCCCATTTTCGAAAGTCATTATCTGCGAAACTTTTAATTCGAGAAGGAAAATAAGAGAATGTATCTGTAGGGAATTTTACTCTCCTTAACTTGTTAATTCACACGTAGTGTGAAAACTGGAAAATTTTTCGAGTTATTCAAGAAAAAATAAAAAAAAAGAAACCAGAAACCTCGCATCGGTTTTTGCTGATAGTTAGCCATTGCGTATGGATAAGGATTCAACCAATTTCAAAAATTAATGAAAAGAGCTAACAATGCTACAACTAGGTTTTTTTTAAAAATGAGAGAGCAAATAAAAAAGCCTTTTTTCAGATAGGTGGCGCACCATTACGACATTCTGAATCTGGTACAGAGAGAGTTTTCCAGAAAGATAACAAGATTCGGAGGGACAATATTACTGGCTTTATCCACTAGTCTTCTCTTCACAATCAATATTCAAAAACTGGAAGATCGATGTGTTCTTTGGCAAACAGTTCGTTGACTGGCTTTTCAACATTTTCCTGGTTGTCCAGCAAGTGAAACACACATTTTGGACAATTGCAATGCCAATGTTCTCCACAATTGTATGGACCAGCAGGAGATGCCAAGCTTTCTCTTTATCAACAGTCCTACGCACATGGATTTGTTCAGATACTCTAGACCAAGTAGGATTATTCATGCTCTCTCTCAAACGGCTTTAAGATATCTTTGGAGTGTAAATAATTTTAATCCTACTGTTTTGTTCGCTTTTACTATAAAGTGCACTATAAAGCTATATTATGCACATATACTTACTATGCACACTGGCTTTACTATGCACATATAAATTTTGTTACGGTTATTTTATGTTAATTTGTTCAATTTATTGTTTCATTAATTTTTGTATTTAATATTTGGGTCAATTTAACCCGAGGAATAAATACTAAGTATAGGGGCCTAAGTTCTCCGTGATTTCAGAACAATATTATGTTTAGAGATAAGTAAGTTAAGTTTATTTTCTTATTTTTCAATTATATCAAGAATAAACTTAAAATATTTAAAAAATAAGACAATGAATACGTAAATGTATTCATATACATGTAAATAAAAAAGTTGAATTAGAATAATTAAAAAAAAAAAATCTTACACCCGTATTTACAATTAAGACAAAAATACGATAGTTTATCACGACCCAGTTTAGATTACCAACGATTTTATTTAGTTTACCAACGCTCAGTTTATATTTTGATGTTTGGAGTGAATTTGCTGAACATTATGAACAGTTTGAGTAACCGTATTGTCATCATAATCAGAAGTTTCACTTTACTCACTTGTATGATTTTCCTGTTCAGAAGCATCTTCTACTTTGCAATCAGGTGTCTCCATAAACTGAGCTATTTCAAAGTCACTCAAATACCAAAGAATGGCTATTATTTATTTTCTTCATGGCATTGCAGTTTCCAGAGTATGATTGATATTTAGGTATGTATGCAGCATTTTCGTGCAAATGACATCAAGTGGAACAATTTGAAAGGAACCCTACAATATTATCACGTGACCCGGCTATCACTCTCTCTGACTTTGATTGAACTTGTCCGCTTATGCAAAACACGATAGATGACTTTTCAGGTACGTATTGTTATCGTCTCCTGTTCAATTAATAATATAGTGTGAAAGTCATTACGCACATTCAAGGGAACATATTGACCCGAACGATACATTAATACAATTTTAAAAAATACAAAGAAAATATATAGATAAAAGAAAATCTTTTTTCAGAGAAATAATATATCCCCCTCAATAACAAAGTCACGAAATGTCTATAAAATATCTCTGTACTGTCATTTTTTATAAGAAATTAAAAAATGTTTCGAGCCAGATAGACACGAACATAACAGCAGGCTTAATTGAATTCGCTGACATTTGACTTCACTCATGGATAGGGATAGATATGCTACACCAAGAGAGACTATCACGTTAATGACCAGCGGCTATTTATCGGACAATTTCATTTCATGTTCATCGCCTAACAGAATGCACTCATTTTTTTTATGTTCTCAAATATGTGAATGTGTAACCCCAAATTCTGAAACAATTTTCAACAGCTACACTCCTCCAGTTATTCAGATATTGAAGTCAACATATCGACATTTTTTTGCTTTCCCCTTTGATTTGGAAATAAAGCAAGGAATGCGAAAGTAATATTTATTTTTTAATATTTTATTATATATTAAAAGACTTTTATCATTTATCTATAAAAACGATTTTAAAAGCAAAAGTAACGATTTTAAAGCAGTTTTTTTTTTTTAAAAAAAAACTGCACTTTCACCCAATTTGTTTCAATATTTAGTTTTCTTCACTGCTATCTTAAGCTTTCGTTTTTAATATAATTTACTACAAATTTATTAAAATCAATGCTTTAAATTAGTTGTGTGTTAACGAGTTAGAACCAACGCCACCACAATTAACTACATGTAATCGAAAACGTAATTCAAACTGGAGGAGTTTAAACTTTTATAGGATCATAAACAAACGTTCTTCAAGTTACAAATATAGTTTCTCTCTAGAATATATCATACATTAAATAATTTTTAACTAAATTTATTAAACAAATTAATAAAACAAATTAATTAAAATAATTGATGATTAAAATAATATATAAATGATAACTAAACAATAATTTAAATAATTAAAACAATTTTTAATAATTAAAACAATAAATAATATTAATTAATAATTAAAATAAATTAACTAAATAAATTTTCTTTGATTTTTCATTTAATTTCAAATAAAGCCATAAACATTATTTATCTCTTAAAAATATCGTTCATTAAATAATTTTTAAAAATCTGTCCTTTCCATTTAGATCTTTTCATGGCATTAAGTTGCTCGATTTCAAATCATTAATCATCAATCAAAATCGACAAGATACATGCAATTTTATTTCTTAAAGAACACACAAACAAATAATTCAAGAATCGTTTGTTTTTAGAAGACCTTTTCACACACGCAGAAGTTAATTACAACAGCGTGTATCTTGACTAGTAACTGACTTTTCGTAGCCAAGTAAAATGTAGCACAGAAAAATACTGAAAAAACGTACACCAAATGAAAGATACTTTGGAAGCAAGTCGCCCGCCAGTTTTAACTTGTCTTTTTGAAATCCGAGGACCTGCAGTCAAAACGCAAAGAAAAAAGAACGAAAAATTTCAGAATAAAATCATAACAAACGCTCCATGTTATATCAGCAACGATATGATTCACGGACACCTCAACATAGAAAGAATCAAAGATTACTATAAAAAACTATCAGGAAAATTATAGGAAATCGAAATCTTATAAGTAGTAGAGAAGTGCAAATCGCTGATAACAACAGCAATTTATATTTGATTCAAAGCAATGCTACGAAATTGATTATGAAACGGTAAATGCAATAGTTTTTTTTTTTTATTTGGTGCTGAAATGCTCAATGCAGTTTTTAATTATGGACTCAGCTCTTCAAGTATAATAAATAATTCAAAGAATTAGTAGATCTACATACAAAAAATATTTAATTTTTTAGATTGCATGAGTACTTTGGTTCCCAATTTAGTGGAAATATCCTTCCTGTTACATACTTTGAATAAATTTCTGAATTTGCAAAAACAAAAACTCGGATGTTAAATAATGATATTTAACACGATTTATTATCGTGCCAAAATGTTTAGGACTAGATTCGATTGCTTCTTTCCTTTCAAAGTTTGTAACATTTTTACTACATTAGTACGCTTTGTTAAATTACTGAACACGCTAACGTGAAAAATTGAGTTAATATTGATTCTGCGCACGTATTTAAATCATGACCTCGTCGGCAGAGAGCTTCTGAAAGAACCGTTTAGTGACGCTCCAACCGCTTTTGAAGTATAGGATTGATAACGTAACTTTTCTGCAGAGAAGAAAACAATTTTTCACTTCCTGATTTTCTTAAAATGCGCTGCTTTTCTATTGAAAGGCAACGTGTTATATATCGGATTAGAAAGTCCAGCCATAATCGATTGTTACATAGTTATATATAAGAGATATGTTTTCAGAAATAGTGGTAAATTAAAAGTACATGTTAATAAATATTATTCATGTTTTCATTATGTTTAATAAAGAACATGGTAAGGGTAAAATTTTCTCTATGTTTTCTATAATAATGCAGTCAAAGATGGTTTGAAAAAATCTTTAAACCATATAGGTTTGAAAATGGGTACACATGTTCGGAAGGAGATCCTGTTGAACATACTTAACATGTCTGTTGGTAGGGAGATTAACTTAAGGCGCTATTTTGGATTTCATTGCCCAAACGTTTATTAGATTTTCGTGAATACCTGTTACACATGAAATTAAAGAGCTTACAATTACCCACAGAAAAGGAGATACAAAGGTCTCACTCCCATAGACAATAATGGCAATTTTTTTAACATTGCACTTCACCTAGACAGTACGCCACCAATCTGCAACAGTGGGAACTAATCTGACTATGTCCTGCGACGTGAGATTTTCCCTATCGTCATGACAGCGATGTAAACATGTTATTTCAAAACCTGTCGTCATGACAACGATGTAAAGAGTTATTTCAATTCCTATGGCCATTATTTTTATTAATTTTTAACTTTTTTTCGACGATTTTTAAATTTAACAATAGCTGCTTTCTTTTGATATATTGTTAATTTTACAGCCTAAATAATATAATTCTGAAATAACGTTTTCCTCACTAATTTGAATCTCACTCTTCGTTGAGTAATAATAATTGAAGACGTATGGATATATAATTTAAGTATTAAGTTTATTTTAAATAAAATTATATTTATTCTTTTTCACGAAAAAAAAAATAATTAACCTCTTTCTAGAGTACCAATAATTTAAAACATGTGGATATATAATTTAAGAAGTATAAAATATTTTTCAAATAAATAAATTATATTTATTAATTTTGAAGAAAAGTTCTTTCCAATCATAAATTCTTTTAAAACATAATATTTTTTAAAACATAAATATTTGTAAAGTTAATTTTTATGAATTTTTTATCCCCCAGATAAAATAATGTTATTTAGCTTTGCACCAAGATGTTATAATAAATGTCAAAGACTCAAAATAATATCAAACTGTTTTATTGCGCACATATAACAAGTTATAAAATACTACAAATTAATAACATTTCTAATAAAACTCAAATGCTGAACATAATGGAAAAAATTGGGTTTCAAATCATTTTTCTTCATTTTAACTTTATGTTTTAATAAATACGGATGAAAGAAAAAATAAAAAACACTTGTGCTTTCTCTTTGTGCTCTATATGACTATCAAAAAAGTCTGTATTTAATTTTTTAAACATTTTATCAAATTGGAACAAAATCCTGGAGTTCTAGAAACATTATAAGTATATCTAAAATAAGTAAACAAATTTTCAAGATTGACAATAATAAAATGCATCAACAGTGGTATTTTTAAGTATCTCAAGCCTGTAAGTTTCATTACTTTTAATTAATAAAATAAATGAAACACATAATTACCACACCTGAAATAAAAAAAAAAATGGAGAAATTGACGACCTTTGTATGAAAGAATGAAACAACTGACAGGAAATTTAAAGGAGTAGTAATCTTACATCTCTACGAATTTTTAAATATACACAATGCTAATTTAAATACTTAGAAATACTTTATTCAACAAAAACAATTTCAAGATATTCAATTATAAAATATATCAACATTCATTTTTTAATGATCGTAGACCATTACTACTTTTCTTTATATATTAAAGTTGTTGAAATTTCATTATTTATAATTAATGCAATCCATAAATCGATATAGTAAACAAATAATAAAAATTTGCACACCTGAAATAAAAGACGGTTAAATTGATTTAAATTTATGTATCTGTTTCTGTGAAAGACCGAAACTGGAGAATGTCGACATTCACCGGTGAAAGTCTACATTCTCCAAATTTTGGTCTTTCACGGTAACATATCTACAAGACTTGGGCCATCTTTATATGAATGAATGAAGCAACTGACAGGAAATTTGGTATGGATGTTTAAAGCAGTATTAATCTTGTATCTGTACGACTTCTTTTCTTTAATATACACAATGCTATTTTAAATACTTAGAAATACTTTATTCAATAAAAACAATTTTCAAGATATTTAATTATAATTTATATTAACAATAATTTTTTAATTATCTTAGATCATAGAGCTTAATAACACGAAATATTTTTTTTCCTCAAAGGAACTGAAGTTGGCTAAGGTATATGCATCATGAATTTGTCATTTAAGAAATTTTTTAGCCTTTTGAAGAAAAAAAAACAAGATAATTTTTTAAAATAAAATATTGTTAGCATAAAGAGTGCAATGATAACTTAGGAACTGACTCATTGTAAGATACACAGAAAATTTCAAAAATTTATTTCTTCAAATTAACTGGAAAATTGCTGCAGTATCAAAGCATGTATTCAAACTATGATCAGCAGGATCATATGATGCAAGTTCATCTAATCATAATATGTGAGTTCCTCTAAACATAAATTATTTTACACATTTTTATACAAATTTCTACGAAATCGTGTTGAAATTTTATATGACCAGCCATCCTGAAGACAAAACAGCTCCAAGATTGACAGACTGCCTGAAAAAAACCCAAATTTCTAGTAGATTCCATTTGTATAACACAAACCAATTTATTTTCATAAGACTCCACTTCATTGTAATACTTGAATATTATGAATAAAATATTCGCCTTCAGCCATTAACAATTAATTTTCTTATATGAAGGTTTCTTAAATAAAACAGATCAAAATATTTTGATAACTTTACTAAACAAGTATTATCTAATATGCTTATTAAACAAAGTTCCTATATTTTATTTACACAAATAAGAATGAATGTTTTAATTTCCTTCTGGAAAATGTATGTTAAAAATAAATACTAATAAAAATAAGAATCTTCTTAAAAGGGAATTGAAATTTGCATAAGGGTGCTATACTAAGATACTGAATTATTTCTAAGATACTAGTATCATTATGTGATAATAATAAATACGTGTAAACATTAAACAAACTAGAGATGTTTAATCAGTTCATTTTATTCTATTTCACATTAGGCATTTGTGAAAAAGCTTTCTTTGGATATAACTACTCACACTAGATACACATCTCAATATTACTTCAACTTACAGCACAAATAACAGCAACAATTTTCATAGTATGAAAACACAACCAAAACTTCCCTCAAAATCTAAATAAATTAAAAATGCTACAAAATTTTATCCTTTTATATCTACAATATAAATATAAATGGTTGGATTTTACTCTACGGTGCCCACTTGCTTCGTTCCTTTTAGGATCGCCATCTATTTGAAGCCAAGAATTTAGAGGAGAGAACATTTGATTTGGTTGCGCAATGATGATTTTAAGCTGTGAGTTGTGCGCGTGTGCGGAAATTGATCTTTTCATCATTTTCCGTATGGCACGATATTACTTTTCGTTTTGATTGGTTTGTTCCGTTGATCTGTTTCATGTGATTGGTCAATTCAATCGAATTTGATTTGTCGGTTTGATTTTTGTCTGATTTTATCATTTCGTTACGTGCGCTTCGTACAGCTGTTGTTGATAATAGCATTGGATCCCTTTCGAGGTGTGTGGATCAGGGATTGATAGCAAGCGGATACCAGTGTCCTAAGTGTAAACAGCAATTGGACAATTAAAATAGGTATGTGAAATTTTAACTACACTTTTCTCGTTTCTGAACATTTTCATTCACTTTAGGTTCAGAACTCTGTATGTCATTCTGTGTTTTCATTTCTCAATGAATAAGCGAAGCTTCACCCGCTTTGCAGAAAGCGAAGCAGCTGATGTTTTTTTAAGTTAAAAATAATTGCCCGGTACACGTTTGAAATGCGGAAGGCATTGCGTGCTCAATCGCTCCTTTTCAAATGAAGCATGCACAGTACGGCAATGAAAAGCGTACTGAGCATCCCAAACTGTATTTGGCGACAGCAAATGAAATTGAGCCAAAAAATATTGGCGAGAAGCGAGTGGTCACCGTAGAGTAAAAGTTTACCTTATAAATATATTATTTTTGATTTGCAGCTGTATTTCAATATTAAATTACTGATAAAAGAATTTTAACTGGTAAATTACTTTAACAGTTCACAATATCTTTTTTCTCATATCTTTATCAGTTTAATATCTTTTAAAATTATTTTAATTACCAAGTCATATTATGTAGTAATAAATCTATAAAATACAACAGTACAAAAATTTTAAAGAATTCATGCAATATTTTGTTAGATTATTCGATATGATAGGAATTTTAATATGCTTTAGCAATTGCGCAAAAATAAGATAAAATTCTATTATTTTATATAGAAAAAGTGAAAATAAGGATTTCAAATCTCGGAAAATTTAAGGTTATTTAAGTAACCTCTCATAAGCATTTTGAAACGCATTTTAAACTTACCGTTCTCATCTCCTCTGATCTTGAATAAGAAAGTAGTCTCTATACTCTATAAAAAACTGGAATAGTCACTCACATCGATTGTAAATAAAGTTTTGAGCCTAATTATAAACAAAAAAAACGAATTTTAATAAATAACAGGGAAATTTGACAAGCAGCAGCAAAAATTAAACCGGCAACCCAACATTGCGGCGTTTCGTTTGCTTTTCGTTCGATATACAAAAAATGGCGCAGTGTTATAGTTTGTAGTTCTTCTGACAAATTCTGTCTAGTGTAGGTGGCGTTGCGATAGTTAACTAAACTCCGGAGTGAGACCTATGGTACAATTTACGTGACCACAAAGAATGAACTTCTAAGGACCGAAAATGATCTTCAATCCCGCCATCTGTTGACAGAAGATAGAACTAAAACTCTGCAAAAGTATATTACAAAGAAATGAATTAAAAAAATTGTTAGATTCAATTATCAATGATAGAATCACACCTTTTTGAAAGTAGTGTTCATCCTTGGTATTTGTGACTTTTTGATATTGCGTAGTAAATAACAGTTCATCAAATATTCGTCATTCCTAGACAGCTTTTGCCTCCTAGTGCTATTTGATAGGACAAGTTTTGATGTTTTCGCACCAACCTAATGAGGATATAAAATTCAAGAAGTATAAAATTTTTTTAAATTTAAATTAAAGTTCCTCTTTTAAAAAAAATTCTTTAGTTCTTTGGGCCGCGGTAGCCTAGTGGTAAGGTCTCGGCCTTGGAACCAGAGGGATCCAGGCCGAAACCCGATTCCGCCGTGCATGGGGCCTGTTGCACGCCAAATCATGCGTAGTGGCCAAACGTCCTCTCGTTGGTGTGGCGTGGACGCTTGGAGAGGGGGTGCCAGCTCAGGTATCGTCCTCGTCATCTGACCGTGGTTCAAAATTATGAGGTCCGTCACCAAAAGAGCCCTCGTGTTGCTTTAAAGCGGGACGTTAATATAAGCAAACTAAACTAAATCCTTAGATCTTATAAAATATTTTAATTGCATATGAAATCAATTTTTTGATATATTGAATATTTATTTATGATATATATCATATCATATATCATATATTTATGATATATGAATACATCACTCAGAATTTCTTTTAACCTCAACAATAATTTTTTTAAAAAATTCCCTGTTTTTCGTGATATAAAGATTCGAATTAGCTGAAAGAATGCAGGTTCTATAGAACAAAATCATTTCTGTAGTTGATTATATTTCTGAAAATATAACCTTAATAATAAATTAAACATCTTTATTTGGTCTTATAGCAAGATTTCGTAATAAATGCCGAAAGCAATTTAAAGCGGTTTTTCAATACAATCGCTGAGTTATAATTTTGCAGCTACTCTAAACATAACTCTGATGAAGGATTTTTATTTTATATTGACTTTTTAAGTTTTTCAGTCGTTTGAATTTTAAAAATCTAAGCAAAAAATAAAGATATAATGAAATGTAAAATCATCGATATTTATTTAATCTGTTTTATGTATCGCGAATACAGAAGCGAATTTTAAATAGGTATATCCAATGTTCATTTATAGATAAGGAGATGACTACAAAGAGCCTTGGTTAAAATAGATTTTATTGATTGTATTTGTTAAATTTTTTTCCATAAATGAATATGAAAATAAAAATATGGAATTTTTTATTCATATTTCGACTCGTATCTTTCGGTGAAAAGCGTTTTAAGATCTGCTGCTAAATTATCGTATCACCTACTGAAATACAAAATGTAAAATGAAAGATCCGTAAAATTAATATTTGTTTGTATTCACACATACAAATGTGACTCTAGATATTTTTCTTGCTGAGCTCTGGTCATTTTGCTTCAAATTACATGATATTTCATATTCGGAGGGTTCTGAATGTTAGGAATCGTTTAAAAGAATAAAAACTGATTGTTGCCATTCGATTATTAGAAGTTGATATGAAAATGAATATGAAGACGGTCCCTGCCAACAATGACATTTGAATACATTTGGAAAGGGCGCAATAATAAATCAAATGATAAATTTTGAGTGATTTTAACATTTTTAGATTGAGAGCAATAAGAAATGTTCGGATGCTTTTTTTGACAATCAGGGTAACATCACCAGGAAGGCAACTTTATTCCGACAATGAGCAACGACACCAAATTTTTTTTTTACCCGTGCCCTTAAATAGTCATTTTGTTTTGGAGCACCCCTTTTTCTCGCCTCTAAAGTCATTTCTCTGTGCAAAGAAGTTTTTTCTAACTTCTTTGTAGAAGGAAATGACTGGAGAGGACGAGGTTGAGGTTTTGGCTTAGTTTAAGAATCAAACGAATCTAATTAATTTAGTAACATTAGAGGGATTTTTTTTTATTTTATATTTTATTACATTTCTTATAATATTAGATTTACCCAATTTTCAATTTGCTAAAATAAAGCATTTAATGTTTAGGCGACGATGTTCAACTCTTAAGAAAGTGTCAGCAACATATTGTTCAAAGACTTTATCACTTGCATGAAGAATGTTGAAACCTTCATAAATCGCTAGAGCATGTTGGTAGAACTGTAGTTGTGTAATAGTACTCCGTACCGTTCTGTTCCTTTTATATTGACTGGCCGTACAATCTTGGTCATTCCACTATCCCAAGCGTTGTTACCATATGAATAACAGAAGTAGATTAAACAATGGATTGCAAACTGAACTGATAGTACGTGAAAATAGGTTCGTGAAAAAGGGCTACGAATATCTGTGCACATTCCAATCTCTAGCCCGTACTCCCCCTCCCAGTCCCCCTGTAACAACAGGTTCTGGTTTCTAGCCATTTTCCGCGACTGCTGCTATCAATATTCTGGAACATGTGGTATCGTTTTACAAGGGTAAAAAAATCGGTATTGTAATGTACGAGTTTTCTAAGGCCCGCTGCAGCTGTGTTGAACAAATCTCTAAAGGGAAATTGCCGGAGAAGCTATAAGCGACTTGAAGTGCATTGATAACTCTTAGACACTGTACCTGTATCTCCCACAGAGCAAGAGTATTTCTAATAGCTTGTTCGACACTTTTATTAGCACTTTCCGCTCAAATCGTAGATGTATCGAACATTAGCAGCACTCTTGGTCTGAGGTAGGTACATGTTCAATATCCAACTGATACTATCACTGCACTTCAAACTGCTAACACATTTCTCCTGCCTTTTGCTGCTGCTGATTTGTCCGACACAAATTGGACGTATTAAGTGGATCTATAGATTCAAAATTATCATTATAAACAGTTGCATCTAAAAAGTTATTATCGTTCAAGGGAAGTTCAGAATACCTTGAGTAGATAGGAATTCCGCCGGTACAAAAGAAAATATCGTTATCGACAGTATCATTATACACAGGTTTTACTGTATATAGGGCAAGTGTGTCCAAAATTTCATTGCAATAAATCGATTATTTTTCGATATATCACTTGTTCCTTGTACTTTATAATTTAACTCTTGAACATCAGCTTAACAGCCGCTGTAAGCTTATTTTTTTTCGAGAAGAATTTTGAAATGTATTCATTTTTGACTTTCAAGGATTTCTGATTTTAAGTATGAGATTTTATTTATTCATTTTTATTTCAAATTTATATATTATAATTTTTTTACTATTTTTCCTTTAATTGAATACTTTTTAAATTTAAAACACATTTCATTTTAAGATTGTTAAACTGAAACTTAATATATATTTACATTTCGCCCTTTCCAATCTTAATAACATGTACTGGATACAGCGCCATCTGGCCATCAACCTGTCTCCTAGCCAGCTGAGAGCGCCACCTGGTCAGAAGCCAGTTGTGAGGGAGGAGGCAGAAAATTTTCGGGATGTTCTACTTCATGGGAAATGATAATAGTTCTTGGTTATCAGTTACGTTGAAACTCTTGAATATTTAATTTCTAGGCATATATTTTTTTGCTTTGATTTTAAACTATTATTATACAGTTATTCATCCAAACTATAAGACCTTAAAATTTTTTCTACAGCTAGCTAAAAACTGCAGATTTGCTTTTATTTCAAACGATAAAATTATTTACGAAAAATTCTGTGGATTCTAAAGAATAGATGACTAATAGAAAGATAAGATGTTTCACTTTTCCAAACTGAAATTATATAGTTGAATTTTCTATTACTAGGGGGTTACACCCCTACAAGATCCTCTCGTCACAAACTTCACAACTTTTAGCTTTTTCTTTCAACGTTTCACAAACTTTTAGCTTAAAAAGGACACTTTAAAGTGACAAATGGCTTTAAATATGTTCAGATTCAGATTTGCTCGATTGGATCGTCTTAGGCAAGATTCCTCAAGAGTTTCAGTTGTTACAGTTATCTTTTTTGACGATTTCGATTTATAATTGAAACTGCCCGACTTAAACTCATTTTGAAAAATTTCGTTGTCTCAGATCAAATCAAACTAAATTCGCCGAATCGAATGTAAACAAAAGAAACGCAAGCTGTTGCCAAACGGTGATTAAGAAATTCGTCCCTTTTTTGTAGCAACGTTAGAGAATTATATATATAAATGGAGAAAAGTAAGGTAACTTTATATTCTATGGACTTTTAATTGTTTAAATAACTTATATAATAGTATTTAAGATTACTCACCACTATTTATATAATATAATATATGAAGTTAATTACAATATTTGCTGGAAAATGTAAAATAATCATATAAAATATCCATAACTTTTCATACAACCCGTGGGTATTGCATGGGTTGATAAATAAAGAATTTTAAAACACGTCTGCGGACGCAATCTGACGAACAAACGATGCATACTAGATTTCTTCACAGTATGCGTTACGCTCAGAGTCGGTAGGTTTCTATGACACGAAAATGAGAAGTGGAAAGAATATATTTAAACGATTGTTTCCAATTAATTAATTTTTATATAAAGCAAATGGAATAATGATTTCTTTTGAGTGACAAGTAAAGTTAAAGTTTGATATTGCATGAGAAATTTGTTTTGACAGTGGGAAAGTTTGAAAAATGATTTTTTTTCTTGGTATTACTTGAGCGTTCGTTCATATTTATCTTTTTAATTAATTTACAACCATATATCATAAAAATAAATCTTTCATTTATTTTTTTTTCTTGAATTTATATATAACTTTATTTTAATCATGTTTATTTTTAAAAAGTCAACTTTATTTTATTTTATCAGAAAATAATTAGAAATAACGTGGGAAAAAGTTTAAAAAAATCCTTTATAAATTAATTGCTCTGTTTTTCTCAGAATCGATACTAAATATAGAAGGTTTCTTTTATTAAAAAATTAAATTTAATATACACGCTATTGATGACAAATAAAAAAACATTCATTCTCAGTAAGACATTCGATATTAATCTTTGAAAACTTCAATAATTATAATTCACAAGGAGGCAGACACAGTTTAATAGAAATCATTGAAAGGGTATTGCTAAAACACTTTTTTATCCCTTTTCAAACTAACTACCAATTTAATAGTAACTGTTAAATCACATATAAAATTTTCGTAGATTTATAAAAGCACCTGTCTCCAATTTTAACTTCCACACCAAATATATCATAAAAGGTGGACCATATGAGTTTACCTAATAATTCTTAAAAGTAGCCACTAATAGTAATCAACGTGGCACCGAATTTAACACTTGCCCCTCAGTCATTACAAGGAAAACCTTATTTCTTTAATTTGGTGAATGTTCATTACTATTTACGACTTTTTGTCAGTTGCATTATCTTTTTCAAAAGATCTACGAAACACACGTTGGACTAAAATTATAGATTCCGTTTCCTCATACTGTAGGACATAAAACTCCTTTCCTTCCTGATAGAGTATTCTTAGATGTAGCGATAGTAGCGCCACCACAACTTCCGCAGCGCCATCAGATATGGGGAAATTGAAAATGTTTGAATTTTCCTTCATTTTAACCCCGTAAAATTAAGTGTGTGTTTAAAAATGTTTTCATTCTGTTTAATAAATTTTCTGGGGGCAGTTGCAGCATTTTAGAATGTTTATCATAAAAAATAATAGTGCTATCTGACACATTATGAGATATTCATTAACAAAATTGGATCAGTTTATTGCTGAATAATATGATTTGAGAATAAAATGATCTATACGATATCAATACAGCTTTGACTATTACTATGCTTTATCGAATCTTATAATCACTTATATGGTAGGTTGAAGAATATATTATAATTATTTTCGTTATAACTCTTTTATCATTAAAATTAGAATCAAATTATATAAAATTCTATTTAAAAGAAGAAATACTGCTTTTAATTTGTTTAGTTTACACTACTGGACAAAAATATTGCTCAATTTGGAAAATACAAAACATTTGGTGTTAATATGGATACAATGGTACACAATCTGTTGCAGAGAATTGTGGGATGCACTGTTAAGGGATATTTTCACGGTGCCATTTAGGGGACATACCAGGAAGTGACAAAGAAGAAAATGATTTAGTCTCATCCCGTTTCACGGAAAGCTGATAATGATTTGCAACTTTCAACAATAGTTTTGTTTGATATGAGCATTACTTGCATGCGTTTTCGTCAAAACAGTATGCATTTTCAGGAAGATATAAAGGTTTTTTTAAAAAAAGAAATCTCATTTTTTTCTCTCTACAGATTAGAAAACTCTTTTCAAGTAAACCCAGAACCATACTGCAACTCGCATATTGCCAAAGTCAACCGCACCATAAACAAATACTTCAATTACCTTAACTCTAGCAGCACCCCAAATCTCATCTCGCCACAAGAAATAATGAGCCCAATCAAGAAGATCAATCCAAGAAAAGCCATTGGCCTCGATGGTGCTTCCAACAACGCTTTGAGAATACTCAAACTCAACGCAGTAACTCATCTCACCAAAATTTTCAACAGATTTGATCTACTACACTACTTTCATGACTCACGGAAACTAGATCAAGTGCTAAATTTCACAAAACCGGGTAAATTTCCGGGATATTACAGACTCATCAGTCTTCTTACCAATGTTGGTGAAATCAAAGAGAAACTTCTAAGAAGACTTAATGACCGCAGTAATAGCAGCAACATCATCCTGAACGAATAATTTGAATTTGGAGAAAAGCACAGCTGCTCACACCAACTCTTGAGAGTTACCAAGAAAATAGTCGAGGGAATAAATGGCAAACACTATACAGTGGTGTGTTCCTACAAAGGCATTGGTGTCAGAAAGGCATTTGATCCCATGTGGCATCATGAACAGGCTAATCAATTATAAATTTCCAGAGAATCTAATCAAAATTTTTCAAGACTTTCTAAGCAATAGAAAATTTAAAGTTCAAATAAACCAAGTCCTCTTCACCGTTGCACTTTGATGTGATCCTTCCAAGGTTTAGGAATGGGAATTATTTTCAAAGTATTTCCAGTGTTGTAGATTTCGTTATAAGCTGTTAAAAGACAGTAATTTTAATATTTGGGAAGAATCTTAATGAAATTTGCAGAAATTCCTTCAGAACCGGAATTTGTGTTCGGAGTTGTTTGAATAGCCTATTGAATTTTTTCAAAAAAAAAAAAAATGCATTATAACTGCTGGTTTAATCTAGAGAGATCATAGGAAAAATCTGAGTATTATGAAAAGTATAATTATCACAAAAGTTTGCAAAAAATCCAATACACTTTCTAGAGGATTTGAACTCTTTTCCTTCGGTTCAAAAATAGCATCATCACGAATACATATTAAAATTCCAAACTCATATCTCACCTGCGGCCTTGGTTTCATATAAGTAAAAATGAATTATAATAATAAATTCAACTTCACCGTTCTTTTTTTTACATGCTGTTTGCAATTTTTAAGATAATGAATATGCATAAAGTATAAATATAAAACTGTGCACACATCACAAAATTAAATAAATAAATAAAAATAGATGAAGCTTAAATTTCAAACTGTAGACGCTAACTTTAAAACTATCTTAAACCTTAAGACAATTTTGTATGTGTTAAGCTTTTAATTTAATAATGCATATTCAGTTTAGCATGAAATAAAAATGCTGAACTGTGTATGTAACTTTCAAAATACATACAATGTATTAATCAATAAATGATTTATAAAGCTCGATTGAAGGAAAATTAATTAGAACTTATAAAGTAAATTAGTTCCAATGTCTTCCACCAGTGGCAATGCGATCGTTTAAAATCTTGAGAACGGACATGTTTCAAATGAGCTTTACAAGAGGATTGAAACTCATCGTTTAAAGTTCGGATTAGATATTATGTTGTAATATCAGAATAAGATATGCTGAACTATTTCGTGACAATCATATCCACCTATGTCACCACAAGGGAAATATCAAAGCATGCAGTGTCATCTGTTGGAAATATAAATTTTAAAAGAAAGAATTCTGATAATGTAAAAGATAAAATTTATATCTGATACAGATAAACTGTGATTTTAAAGTTCATTTCAAATTAGTCATTTCTCTGAAAATGTTAAGTGGAAAAGGGGATCGAATTTTTATTTATTAATTTCCATGAAAGCCCTTGATGCTATAGAAATGATTGAATGGAATCTGTTGAAATCTGTCTACAATACAATTGAATACATTGTGAGAAAAATAATTGATTCAAAAATTTGTTTTAAGAACGTCGTAATGAAAAAGTATTAGCCATGGTCCTTGGATAGTTTTATAACTGAGATCTTATATCTAACTCTAATGTTATCCAAATTGGAAATATCTCGAACAATTACGACGCGCCAGCGCTGTGTATAGTACATTAAAACTATTATTGCAATCCATATGTATGAACTTATTCACGTTTTGTGGCATTTCCGAACATTATGTTCCTTTCATTGTAAAGCAAGATAAAAAAAATCAATCAACCAGAGGTTGCCATCCTGGAAATGAACAAAAATGCCGTCCAAAGTGTAAAATGAAACAGAAATATTTCACCACCCCCATAAAGTATTGTATACGTCCAATATTTTGTCTGCGCGTACAATTGCTGAGTGCAATTTCTACATAAAAACGCCAGAAATCATCAAATCGTTGCTAATATTTCTGTTTAAAAAATTTACTAAAATTAATTATTCTTTCGTTTGATTAGCATTTTCGTAATGTAACTGTTAATTGATGGCTATTGATTATTGTTTTTCGTTAGATCTTTAAGTTAAAAACAGGCAATTTTTTTATCAAGAAAATTTGTGATATTTAAAAGTTCTAATGCTCTAATGAAGAATCACGATTAAATTTATTATAAAACGCAAATATGTTGACATGTCAGTGTTAATCTTATTACGAAGACATTATTTCTACAACTGATATGTTGAGCGAAGTTATTCGTGATTTTGACATTACCTCGTCATTTCCTTCTCAAATCGTTTCTAATGCAGTCATTTCAAACTTTCTCACTGAATAATACAGCTATATTTTCAATATATTTAAAACAGATATCTCTGATTAAAGGAAAATTTGTATGCTTTGGGTATTGGATAAAGAGTTCGTAATTAAACTGGCTCTACTCAGAGTTATCTTTGTTGCCTGATATAAGGGCTGAAATAGGATCAACTTGTTTAGTAAATTAATGACGGCATGGCAACAAGGAATAGCGAAAAATCTTAATTTTCAAATGTACGACCACGTGTAAGAAATAGGAATCTGTCCAATACTAAAAAGTGTTACAAAAAGCAGAAAAATGCTAATAAATAAGAAATTCCTAATAAATAAGGAAGCAAATATAATTAAACATCACACTCATTTTAGAACATTCTTTTCATATTTCCACTGGAAACTGACGTGAAAATATTATAAAATGAACATAAGCAAACATCACAATCATTTCTAAGATCATTTTTTTATTGACTGAGCATTGAAAAATCACTTTTCAGATGGCATGCTGCCAAAGAATCTATTTGCTTGTTTACCAAAAATCGAGTCTGACGTGCACCGTTTTGCAATTTTTTATTTAATGTAGTTTTGAAAAATATTTTTTAATTCAATCGCACCAGAATAAAAGTAAATTATTCTTTGATATTAAATTTTTTCATTTAGAAGGTTAGTGAGTCTTTAAGTGTGCGATTTTAAAAAACTCTGCTCATACTAGAGTTGAGATACTAGCAATAACTTTGGGACACACCTTCTAACTAATCGATCATCTTTCATTGCTTTTCATATATCACACTCATAACTACTTCTCATTCTACTATTCATCATAAAATTCAGCGGTTTTCATAGCCATACTTCAGTCGGCTAATTTAATTTTTGACATTCATGTTTTTCCCTCGCACTATTCAAAAGCACTCAGCCTGAGTAGAAGCGCATGTTTGCGCTGCTGCTCAATTAAAGATGTACTATCAGTCGGTTCACTCAGGGGTATGGTAATCGATCGCAGCGCCTCGCAGTCACATAGGGGGAGTTAAATGGACATGATTCCCACCTTCTCCAATGAGACAATAATCATGACGCAATTTTGTGCAAGCCTCTTCGATATGAGATCGATAAGTTTAATATGTATTTCATAACTTAAAAAAAAATATTTTGTTGTTTATTTTAGCTTTTGTGTGTGTGCAATTTCTGACCTGAAAAAATTTCCTGCTCTTCGAAAAATCTTGATATTTCAAAATACAACCAATTTTAGGAAATGGGAGGGTTGTTCTGCAGTTTAGAGTGCGGTTCCTTTGTTCCTCTTCAGCAGGTCATTTATATGTCTTCCAAAATGGAAATTTTGCCCAAATCCGTTATCAATTTTTTGTCGACAGTACCGGAAATGAATTCCAGATGGCCGTGCGTTTTCCTTATGGTGCAACCTCAAAAAATATTTTCCCTCAACGAACACCTGCGGTGAATGAGCGACCAATTCTTGACTCTAACTTCGTAAATTTATGAGAGTTTCGAATAAATTTGGGTGAGGAGATTTTAATGAAGTTCTAATTTCTTTTTTCTATGGTACCATCTAGCATTACCAATTAGCAGGGTCTTATTTTCCAGAACCGGGTTTGGGCTAGGTTTGATTTGGGTACAGCCCCATATAGGGGCTTGATAAAACAAGTGGGCGAAGACAAGCTAAATGAATCACACCTTGTTGTCGATGGAGAGACTGAGTCTGCATATTAAGGAATATTGGGCATGAAGGGGCTTTAAATTTTTTCTCTGGCATGATTGTGTAGATTTGAAAGTGAGGTTTTTGTCTAAGATAACTCCGAGGTATTATCCTCATTTTTCCAATCAACTGGAGTATCATGAATATTAATTTTTGGTCAATCATTTTTGGCCAAAGAGACCCAGCCTGGAGCCCTCCGGCTCCAAAGCTGAGACCTTATCGCTAGGCCACTAAGGTCGTTTAGTATGACTAAAAGAAAAAACCCCGAAGCATAAAAATAGCTAAATTATAAGGAAACATTAATCGGTAATTAGAAAGTAAAACGAAAATAAATTTTTCCAATTATAAATTGAATCTGTTTGAAGTTTGTGCAATGAAATAAGAGTCAGTGTTATTTCATATGATGAGAATATTAAAATTCTACTGAATTGTAGAAAAAAAAATGAAGTTCATTATTTTGTTTTTAAAAACGGAAATAAATTTCTAAAATATTAAAAAAATGTTATTAAAGTAAATCATCTTTCTAATAAATTCAGTAACATAACTTAATTGTTCTCATTTCGAGGAATCTTGAATATGCCACGGGACTTTAAAAAGTTATCTATCAGTTTGTTCAGAATGTACAAAATTCCATAATAAAATGCACTAAATCAAATATTAGTTACAATTTCAAAAAATAAACTATTCACTGATTTAAAAAATTAAATAATAATAATAAAAAAAAAACATTACGATTTATCCAAAGCGAAGTAGTGTACTTTGGATTTCTATTTGAAAGTGGCTTGTCTCACGAGCGCAATCTGTGGCGCTGCGATCGTTTATGGAACCCCTGATTAAAACCTCTGCATATTCCACTTCTGTGGGTTTGACGTTCGGGACGAATCTGCAGCGACCTGCTTGTGGTTGAGGAACCTTGAACCACAGAAAAGGAGAAACTGAGGTTTCACTGCTTTAGACATGAATGGCAACTCACGTAACATTGCATTCCTCTTAGACTTGGACGCAACCAGGTTTCCGTCGCGAAACTAACCAATTACGTCATTCTGACTTTCACTGGAAAATTACTGCACTGCTAAAGCATCTACCAAAAGCTCTTCTGCCATATTAAAGCCCACGACACCGAACTTATCAGCTTCCAAGCATCATTCACTCACAATAATGAGAGATACGCCTATCCTTATTCTACTACTAAATTGTAACTTTTGGGGGCCATGGCCCACGAAGGGAGTGGAATCCCTGGTAAAGGTATGTTGGCTACGCTGTATAATTTCCATACTGTAATGTATTGGTGTTTTGATCAAATGTAAAGAGGACACACAATGAATCCTTAGTTCAATCATTTAAAATAAGTACCACTTTTTCTGTAACCAATTGAGAAATAAATATTTTTAAAAAATTGAGTTGAACACTCTAATAGCACAGAAATAACTGTCTATGCTAAAATGCTGCT
>BGPR01024827.1:12381-22863 GCA_013235015.1 Araneus ventricosus | reverse complement strand
CCAATAGGATTACGGCCGACTTTGCTTGAAGGGTTTCTGGCACAGAAGTAAAAAGCTTTCAGTTGTTGATTTTATGAAATAGGGGTAACGGCAACCCTATTTAGCATTGTACAGACTTTTGATTACCGAAGGGTTTTCTATTTGTATTTCACTGTATTCACAGAACAGAACGCCGTCCCTTACCCCCGTACCCGTGACCAGACCGGTCACTGAACGGTTTAATGGGCAAGACACGGGAATTTTATTCAAGAAAAAGAAAAACAAAATAAACAAAAAGAAGGAAATATATACACTATGTACAGCACAGGCATTTTCACTTTTACACTATTAATTCGTAGTAGTCTTCTTTTCTTTAGATGTTGAAATACCTTTCTTTTATTTGAAGGTGGAATGTCCGGTGATTGAGCTACTTAGTTCAGCTCGCTGGTATGTTGAAGGCTAGGGAGGCCGGAAAAGATCTCTGTTCTCGCTAATGAATTTGATAATACCACGAATTTTCTGCCTGGAGACGAGGTTATTGGCGACCCTTTTCAGCCATTCTTGTTCGAAGTTTGGCGCTGGCTTCCTCATATGCGAAGACATTGTATAAATACACTCCGTGGCATAGTGAAGTGCCGTGCCAATTCCACCGCAACTGCAATAATCGCTGTCAGACAGGTGAAATATTTTGAGGTAGGCTGGGAAAGGTCCATGTTGAGAGAAGAAGATAACATCCTCTCTAATCCAGTTAGTGGGACGGAGACTAACTGAGGGCATGATGTTAAAGATTTTCCTGCCTGTATCGCCATTCTTCCATGAGTTTTGCCACTCCTCAAGCATCCTCATCCGGAGGAGGCCTTTAATGTGCGGTTTAGGAAGATTAGTATGTGAATAGGGTTGCCCATGTTGTGTTGCTCTCTCATTGCCTATATTGCCTGCATGCGCTTTAACCCAAGAGACTTTTATTCTTGGATTTGAAAGGAGGATTTTGAAAATTTTTCTTGCTGTTTCGTTTGTGCTCTTAGAATTGGAGGATGCCATGATACTTGCTCTATTGTCTACGTGTATTTTAGAGGTATTGTGGTTTGGCAGATGAGATGCGTATATTACTGCTTCGTGAAGTGCAGTTAGTTCAGCTTGAAATACGGTGTTGTTGTCGTTGAGTTTAGCAGACCACTGGTAGGCCCAGATGTCATTGGTCAAGACGCAGAAGGCAGCTGCAACTCCGTGTTCGGTTTTCAAGCCATCTGTGAAAATATTTGTAATGTCTTTTCGTGCTATATATGCTTCTCCGTCTTCAAAAGAGATTTGGTTCAGTTTGAGATGTTCTGAAGGATGAGTGGACCAGCCTGTTGCCTTCATCTCCAGATCACGCGGTTGGGTATCTGTAATGAAAGGGGGAAGAGGGATTCTTAGGCGATAAATTGCAGTAAACCTGGCTTCGAACTGTAATTGCATGTGTAGAGGAGGGATGCCGAGTATAGTTTGTAACGCTGCCGTTGGGGTGGTGTGATAAGCTCCCGATATATGGATTAGGAATGGCCTTTGAATCGAAGAAAGTTTCCTCTTCATTTTGTATGTCGGATTTAGACACCAAGCTGAAGATACGTGGGCCAGCATTCTCTCAATAACCGTTTTATAGAGTGCCCATCTGTGTATCTGAGAGATTCCCCAATTGCCACCTGCGATTCTTTTGAGGTTTTTTCTGCATTTTTATGGCTTTCTCTCCTTGCTTATTAATGTGCTCCAGCCAGTTGAGTCATCAACGTGTATCCCTAGGTACTTAAAAGATTTAACTCTATTTATTTTATACCCGTTCCATGTGATCTTGGGACTTCTTACCATTTTGCTGAATAAGATATAATTTGTTTTTTCTGTTGAAATGGCAAGTTCGTTTTCTGAGCACCAGGAGCTGAATTGGGATATTGCACTTTGCGTGTCTTCTACAAGGCTTTTACTTGTATCCGCTTTAATGACCAGCACAAAATCATCTGCGAAGGCTTGTATATGAACGTTATCTGGCCAGACTTGATTGAGTATTTCGTTGGCTACGAGGTTCCACAGGGCCGGGCCACTGCACGAACCTTGAGGGCAGCCTTGCTTTTGATCCTTTGTGGCCCTACCTTGTGGGGTCAGTAGTGTCACTTTCCTATTTTGAAGAAGGCTGTGAAAGAGTCTATTTATGTTACTTGGGCAAGCGCTGGCGTCCAAACTCTTAAATATGGCTCGATGTTGCAAGTTGTCAAAGGCTCCCTTGATGTCAATAGAGAGCACTAAGACATGCTTGCCATCTCTTCTTGCTGTTTTAATTTTTCTTAGTAGCTCGTTGATGGCTGTATCCACAGACTTGCCTTCTCTGAAGCCATGCTGTCGGTCGTTCAGGCTGTTGGTGGACTTCAGATGATAAGTCAGCCTCTGAGTCATAAGTTTCTCTAACACCTTCCCTATTGTCGGTAAGAGTGAAATAGGACGATAAGAGGAGGCCAGCCGCTGGTCTTTTCCTCCTTTCTGGAATAAGATAATATTTCCTATTTTCAAGGAATCCGGGAAGCAGCTTAGATGCAGGCACTTGTTGAAGAGGGTTGGAAAGATATTATTGAAGCGCTTATGAATGATTTTAATTAGGAGGTTGTCGATTCCATCTATACCCGGGGCTTTGCCTGACGGAAGTTCTATTACCGCCGAGATTTCTTGGGGGGAGAATGGAGGATCAGGTGGCTGTGTTGAGGTGGTTAGATTGTAATTTGTGGGAATGGCAGGGAAAAGGAAAATCTGGTCCAGAATGTTTTGTGCTGCCTTTTGCAGACTTCCCTTTGGGTCTCCGTTTATCAAGTACGGGATTTGAGATGGGACAACTGATTTTCGAAACGCCGCCTTGTACTGCTTCCCATACGGATGGGAGGCTGCGCTGCAGAATTTTCTCCAACCCATATTCCTTGCTTGCTTAATATGTCTTTTGTACTTCGCTTTCTCTTTCTTAAAGACTTGGTATCTTGCTTGCCTTTCAATTTCCGGCGCCCGTTGTGCTCTCCTTCTTAGTGCTCTAACTTTCTTTTTATGAATTTCTAGCTGCTCTGTCCACCAGTTTGGTTTTGTTATGAGAAGTTGCTTTTTGATTTTGAAACTTTTGTTGCATGCATTTATGATTAATGTTTGCAGTTCTATTGTGGCGTTATTAAGTTCTCCTGAATTTCTGGCTGCTTTTATTTTTCTTTCTAGATGATAAATTTCTTTACCAAGGGTATTGAGAAATCTAAGGTGATTCCCATGACGTGTCTTGTATCTTTTGTAAAATTGATTAGCTACTGTTGATGCAATTGTTGTTTCTATATATCTGTGGTCGCTTAAGGAGATTTCTTCTAGGACCTCCCAATTAATGGAAGAATCTATAAGTGATTGGGAGCATAAGGTCAGGTCTGGCCAGCCAACACTGTTATTTCTTTGGAAGGTTGGAAGAGCATCTGGTTTATTGATGATGTTTAAGTTATTAGCCAGGATAAAGTCCAAGATGTCTTTGCCTCGATTGTCATTTGATCTATAGCCCCAGAGGGTATTATGTCCATTGAGATCAGCGCCAATTATGATCTTTTCTTCTGGTAGGCTGGAGATGATCTCCTGAATTTCCTGGAGAGTTGTATGAACGTTTTGCGCTGGTGAGGAGTAGGATGAAATTATTGTTATGGAAAATGATGACGTCTGGATTTTAAGTGCTACCATGTTCACTTTTGTTGCCAACAAGGCAGGTTTTAATTTAGGTGAAGGAATTAGGATTGCAGCCTTCTGATTTGAGGAGCTGAATGTTTTCCAGGTTTGAGGGATTCCCGGGATTACGTTATTATTAATGTATTGTTCTTGCACCAAGATTACATCTGGCTTGATCGTGCTTGCTGTTTCTTGGAGTTGATTGGTGGCTGCCTTTGCTCTAGCTAAGTTGATTTGAAGAATTTTTAGGGGCTCATTTGAAGACTCTGTAGCAATGTTGTAGGGAAATTGAGTGTTTTCAAAAATACTATTATCCATACTAAAAATAGTCCCTTGTTTTTTTTGTATGCTGTTACTTCTTTATTGCAACAGGGGCAATGACTGTCTATGGCTCTGTCACTGTATTCACAGCACTTTCCTGGCGTTTTTCGGTGTAATTCTTATACTGGAAAGCATTCAACTTTCTTTAGTATTTTTGAGGCATCTTTTGCTTGACTGTAAATTTTCAAATAGGAAATGGGAGACACTTCCTAATTGATTGAATCGTTAATTGCAGAAGCCATATGAGACAATAAGATCAAAATGCTGGGAGCTTTAAGAAAATCTGATTAATTTTTAAAATCAATTATTGTTTTTTTTTTACCTGGTAGAATTTATATACCTATAATACGACTTTACTTGACTCTTGTCAATTCTTCACTCATTATGTAAATATACTCCTTTCATTTCTCATTATGTAAATACTCCTTTCATTCCTCATTGTATAAATATTCTTTTCATTCCTCATTATATAAATACTATTTCCATTCCTCAGTATATAAAAATATTTTCATTCCTCATTATTTAAAAACTATTTTCATTCTTCATTATATAAATACTATTTTCATTCTTCATTATGTAAAAACTATTTTCATTCTTCATTATATAAATACTATTTTCATTCTTCATTATATAAATACTATTTTCATTCCTCATTATATAAATACTCCTTTAGAATGTGAAAACAATTTAAACGCAATTTTGAGAGAAAAATAATTGACTCATATTATTTTTGCATATCAACGTTTCAATTCAACTCTTTGCAAAATCACTACACAAGGGGTTGCATTTTTGAATGCTTCTTAATAAGCTTAAAATTAACTAAAAAGATTTTTTACACTTGCATATTAAACAATATTTAACTTAAAAAATTTACTTTATTTTGGCAGAAGCCTTATACGCAGGCCGACTCTGATGACTGTTATAATTAACAAAATTTAACAAAGATATTAAATATAAATTAATTAAATTAATCAGTCAAAATTAATTAAAACTCTCTGTATTATATAATCTTTTGATTTATTATCTTATCGTTGACAGAAAATTTTGTCCATTTTAGAACTTCTATGGCGAGTGGTCTGCGAAAAAGTTCGTCATTCAGGTTCTCATTCATTCCTTCCATTTTGAATATTTTTCCTTTACTTTCTAAATTCTATTTTATGTGTTTTAAATATTAGCAAATTTCATAGTGCATATGTGATTTTGGAGCTGTTGGAAATGAAAAAAAGGCAATAATTTACAATGAATGCACGGAAAATGAATTATGTAAAGTTTCATTAATATTCGAATAATAAAAAATACACATACAGAAATGAATGGCAACAATATGAAACTTACAGAAAATAATCTTTTATTAATCATCATCAGGGTCTCCAGGACCACGTGCAATATTTTCAATGTGCTGACCTTCCCTGTGCGCAAGATAGTGTATGACGTTCCCTACTGCTGGACGTAAACTGTTACCTTGGATGTTTGTAACAGCTCGTCTTATGTCACATAAACACTAAGAAATTTGTATAATATACCTCGATTATGCAAATTTCATAATATGTACGTGACAGTAGCGCCAAAATATCCCCTATCGGCGAATTTTGCTACTTTTTTTTTTCTTTTGCGGAAATCATCTCATGTCTTCCACGGTTTGTATATGAAATTTGGTTTCATTCCGTTCATTAGTTTGAGCTGTAGATGACTCCAAACAGGGAAAGTTATTTTATGGACATCCTGTACCAACAGCAGTTAAATGTTGACAGGTCTTCTCATAATGTGATCCGTGATAGGGCGAGGATTTCTCCTGGAACTGGGAACTGCTGGTTCGCAAGGAGGAAATCCTTGAAGAAGTTTGTTGGGAAATTCTGCATTTTAAGCTAAGAAGCTTGCACCTTTTCTAAATTGTCTCTCGTACCTTTATTCTAAGATTTGAAGCATTCTTTCTTTAAATTAATCACTTCACTTGACATCCATTTTTAGCAGCTATTTAATCAGAATCGTATGACGTTGTCTATCCGATTCCTGCAGCTGATATGTAGATGATTATTAGAGTATATATACTTGTCTCTACTGTCATTTTGTGAGAGAGGAAGGAGAGAGACCTACGGTTCTCTAAGTATTTTCTCCTCGGAGAGACTTCATCTGTAAGCTATTGCTTTACTATAAGATGTGATATGTAAATATGTTCTTAAATGTGGTCGTCTAATAAATGTCTATTTTAAATCATAGGATTCGTCATTTCTAAAAATGCTCCATCTCGTAGAAATTCCACTGCATGCAATAAGCCAAGACGCTTTTAGCTTATCCAGCAGCTCTTCATAACTAGTATTACTCAAGCTGCCTGTCTCTACTTTACGAGACTAACAAGTGATATTGGCAAACTCGCTTCCTGTGCATAACAAAGTTCCTTATGAATCTGAATAATTTTTTTTCTAAACAATGAAACAGCATTAAAACACTAACAAATTTATTGGAAAAGAATTTTTTGTGTAGCGCAACGGTTCTGTTGGAGACTGATTGATAGTATTTAACATCTTTTATATTTTTGATTGAACTACTGGTATAAATAATTTTGGTATGACTACAACATTGAGGTTTTACTATAGTATTAATAGATGTTTTTAATTGTGATGCATTTGGCACTTGAAGAAGATTTGCGTATTCAAATAATTAATTCGTGTTGTTACTTGATGTTTTTATGTGATATTATTTTCTTGTTTCTATTTAAGATGTAAGACTCGTGTTACTTATTTTGTTCACTTGAGAAATATATTTTTTAGACATCTTAGTTTTGGTATTGCATATATGCTTGCTGGTGTGTGATTTTTCGATGTGTTGTTCTGCTCATCATTTCTTGAAACTGTATCTCACCTATTTCGCCTATTATATGTATTTTGACATAAAATATATATAGCATTAAATCGTAATATCATATTTTTGTAAAATCTAGTATCTTTTGTTGTGTAATCATAAGTGTCAAGCATATTGTTCTGTCATTTAAAATTTTGTAAAACTACCATGCACTTTTTTGAAATTCAATATATGATTCTCTTCTGGGAGAGTCTCAACAATCTCTCACATGAAGTAGTTGAGGGATAAATATTTGCCTGAAACTTCTTTTACATCGACCAAAATTATTGAATTTTTGAAATTACTCTGCAAGTCTTTGTATCCAAAGTGGTTAAGAAATATCCTCACGAAGTGACAGACTTCGATTTTTAACACGCTGGCTCACACGACTCACCCTATTTAATTAGATGGCCAATTCCTCTACTTTACTCAACCTTAAATGTCCGATTTTTTTTAAAAAAATGATTTTAAAACGTTTTTTGGATTTCATGCTTGGATAAAACATGGGGAAAATGTTTTAAAAAAACTCTATTTTGTTTTAAATATGGTTTTCGGCTAAAAAATAATTTGTTACCCATCAACAACACTGGGCTTTAATTGAAAAAAAATCTTCTTAATAAAATTCTATTATTTTAGACAGACTTTTAAGAACTAATAATACGGATACGCAATTTCCTTCAAAATTTTAGAATAAAATACGGTATTCTCAAACTTATAAACAAAGCAAAAAAGATGCAGCCTCAAGTGAAAATCGTCAATTTATTATCAGCACACAGGCTGTCACCTATATGTTGTAAATTGATTTAATAATATTTTCAGCATGCATTCTATTGACAACAAGAGGCATTAGAGCTTCAGTCTTATTTTCAAGATTTTAGGGGACAAAATTGGGTATGTTGCTTAAATGCAACACTGGGCCTTTAGTTTAATTTAATTTAGTTTAGTTATATTAATGTGCCGTCTTGAAGCAACAAGAGGGCTATTTTGGGACGGACCTCGTAATTTTGAACCACTGTCAGATGTCGAGGACGACACGTGAGCTGGCGCCCCTTCTCCAAACTTCCGCGCTACACTTTTTGTCCTGACTTCCCGAATGTTGAGTCTTTTTTTATTATTTACATGTTTTGAGCTTTTTAAGAAATACTTTTATTTATTTATTTTTACTCTGGATGACCCAGTTTTATAGGTTTATAGGGGTTTCCGCTCTCCACTTGTATTTCCGTTTTCAAACTATTGTACCCAGTGGGTTCCTTGGTGTGGGATTCTCTGGACGCCCTAGGGCAGTTATTGGTCCATGAGCCCCGAAAATAGATGCCTGTTCCAATTCCTGAGTCTCTCCGCAGTTCTGGAAACCTGTTGCCACGTAGTAAATGCCCTAACGGTTGTTTGGATATATATTTTTGGGGGATGGGGCTGTGAATACTACTTTTTGACCTAGATTTTATTTTTAGACTACAAAATTTTGATCCTTATCCTCCCCCTTTGACCATTTTCATCCTGTAGAAGACTTGAAAGTAATTTTTAACTTGCGCAGCTTTACTCAAAAAACATTCTGTAATTGATGAATAGATATTCCCTTGTATGCGGGACGTGGATTGTCGATGACTGACGGAATTTCTTCCTTTCTATCTCAGAAGTAATTTTTTAAAAATTTTTAATTCAATGCCTTCTACAGTTTTTATCTGTGTCGTGTTGTTTGTGTGTGTGTTTTGTTTATATATATATTGTGGGGTTTCAATCTTTAATTTATTAATACTGCTTTTTCTATGTTTATTTGTTTCTTTTTCAATACTATATATATATACTGTTCCTTGCTTGCCTGAGCAGTTTTTAAATTTATTGCGTTAGGAATGATTTTATATGAAAAGAAAGAGGCTTCATTTTGTGAGTATCATTCGCCACACTTAGTGGTTGACTACAAGTAAATCAAGCTATTCTCTCCCCATCGAAGTGGGTCGAACCATGTTTATACTCCCAGCTCTCTTGTAGACAAAGGTACGGCCCCTGTTCGGGCAATACCTGTATCATTTTATTGTATCTAATAAATCCCGTCCTCTACATGCTGGTGGGGCGGCTCCCTCCCTACTGGTCTTCCCCCGGCACTACGCCCTTCTTGGGTAGGCCGTGTCAGTGTGGGTATTTTTGCAAGTGCAGCAAACCCAATACACGACGGATCTTTAGTTGAATCGGGTTTCGAGCCTGGAGCTCTCCGGCCCCGAGGTCGAGACCTTACCACTAGGCCATCGCGGCCTCGGGCATTTAAGGGTTAAGAGATAGTAGATACGAGATATTCATCAACAATTTGAAGTGTGATTTTTTGATAGGTACAATCTTTTCTCTGTCTATGCTTCGTATGTGATAACGTAAAAATGCGCAAAAGAATGCACGGCGCTTAAAAAATGACTCTTTTATTGAGAAGAATTAGTTCAGCAGTTGAGTTCTCCCCTAACTTCCGTCCCGACCTTGTTTCCGTCCTCGTCCGCGCACCAGCAGTATCCGGTGGATCCGCTGCACTGCTTCTTGGCGTAGGTGCCGCTGTTGTTGCACTCGGGGATGAAGTTGCCGATGATGCCTTTGTGGGCTACAAAGAAACACCATCATGAGCATCTGACTCGTTTATCATATCGTAAACACAAGATTGTAATGGTGGGTTAAAAAAGCAACCTTTTATTTCTTAAAAATAAGTCTTCCTTAGGAAACCAGCGGGAGTGGTCTCCCCTAAACTTTCTCGTATACTCCTAACACAAGTAGGGACAAAAAATAAGCTAAAACCCCTAGCGCAGTGGAGATGAAAAATAAGCGAAATTAAGTCAGTTCCCCGCAAACTCGCTCGGATAAAAATTTCGAATCTGCTTATTCCGAGAACGCAACAAGTTTTGCACAGCACACGTTAAAACGACAAAACGGAAATAAAATATTCCGAGCAGGATCAGAATTCGCCAAAAGGGAGAAAAAAGAACCAAATGGGAAGAAATGAAGCGCTTTCGAAGCTACAATTTCGTAGACCGCTAAGGTCAAAAGCCAACTATACTAACTCGAGTAAAATAAACAAATGCTCGCCAACAGAGTCGCAATATGCAATTTGAACGAAATATGCAATTTGGACACCTTTTTTTCCAACGGATTGAAACGAAATTTGAGCACAGATCTATAATTAATATCAGCAAACGTCATAACAATTTTTATTTATCTAAGCCAAAGGGTTTAGGAGATATAATTGTTACAAGTATGCGACTATACAGACCGACAGACAGTCAACCCTTTGACGGATTTGGTCCAAAATTTTATACGGACCTACATTCATGACGATAAAACTGTGTATTAAATTTTATCCATCTGGCTTTTCAAGTTTTTGAGTTATAGCGTTCGCATGACCTTGAACATGCAGACAGACAGACTTCCCGTTGACGGATTTTGTCCAAAATTTGATAGAAACCTACAAATTATGTTTAAAGATCACATACCAAATTTCATCCCCGTAGCTCTAATAGTTTTCGAGTTATCGTGTTCACAGACACACACACAGACAGACATAATTCCAAAATTGTGTTTTTCGGAATCAGGGAGGTCTAAAACGTGGAGATTCGTCAAAATCTCGAGTTCGAATTTTTTGACGATTACAATACTTTCTCTTTGTATACT
>BGPR01024826.1:0-22863 GCA_013235015.1 Araneus ventricosus | reverse complement strand
GTTATATTTTCTGTCTAATAATGATTCAGGTATATATTTCAATTTGTATAAACTTGGGAGTAAGAGCAATTTGAAGTTCACTGTTATTTCAAATATAATTCAACTTTGAGATCGTTTTTCTTAGAAATGGACCTCATGGACATGGTTCATTTTAACTCTGAAACCTCTATATATGTCGCTGGTAATCGCAACTTTCATGGAAACAAAATGAAATTAAAGATGCAGTTATTTCATGCTCTGAAGAGTGGCGTGAAGAACAAAAGTCATCTCTCACAGTTGCTGTTGCAGTACAAAGATTCGAAAATTTCAAATGGTAACATCGCCATTTTTAAACTGGATTGTGATTTGCAAGTAGAAGCACCAAACTGGCCTCAAAACGGCACGAAAAACGCAAGTACTGGCCAGACTCTAAGCAAAGCGGAAAAACAACCCATAAGGACCAAGAAGCAAAATAAAAGGAATGCATTTTATTGTATTTCACAAATTTTCCACGTTTGTGCAAAGTGTCATAGGGTTTGAAGTCGTGAAAAGAGCCACTGGAGCCAAAAAAAATGTTGCCATTTGGAATTTACGGAATCTTTTTACCGTAATCGTAAATATAAGAGGCGGACTTTTATTTTTGACATCATTCCTTAGCACACATCTTAAAATACCTGCATTCCAAATTTAATTCTATTATCTATAATTTAATTCTATCATCTCTAGAGACCTGTTCATCAGAAAATTTCTATTTAATCACCCTGTATATATAAAAAATAAACAGATTTTTATATTTTTCTAGGTAGAGAACAAAGTATAATCTTCAAGAATAATGGTATAAATTTTAGATTTCAAATCTACAGACGGCTAGAGGCAGAATATCCAGACTCACCAACCGCCTATAATTTCAAATTTACAGAGACAGAGAGCAAGAATATTTTGTAACATCATAAACCATTCTCCGTTGCATTAATTTCTGAAGCCAGTTTTCAGAAGGTATTTGGTATATTAGAATTGAAATTAACTTCATAAGGGAAAACATCTGAATTAATTCGCTTCTGTAAAAGCAAGGGGAATAAAGGGAACAAAGCAAGAATCGTATTCTGAATAAAGATAAATTTAATATCTCTGAATATTTTACTTTGTATTACTTTTAATAAAATTATGATGATAAGATTATAATTTTGTTAAGATAAGAAAACCTAGCAAGATGTTAGTTTTTTCATTTATATTCATTTGAGGGCAAATCAAAGAAAGTAGTATTTTAACTTGTTTAAATATATAAAGGCAAAAGAAATTGAAATATATTTCCATAAGAGGTTATTTCAGCTATGAAATTCTAAAAGATAAAATAGTTAATATTTCATTATATACTTTTCACTGCTTTGTATAATATCTTCAGAATTTTAATCTATTTTTCCGCAAAGCATTATGTATCAAAGTATTAACTTGTTGACAGCCTGCAAGATAATAACTCTCAATGAAATAAGGCTGCTTGCAAGTATTTATACTTTTCAATTTTTAATGAGCACTATACATACTGTTGGATTGCAGAGCAGTTCCATTGTAAATTCTTAGAGCCATTTGACTGACTTGAAGACCAAAACTGTCCAGACTAGTTGTGACATATTTCTTGTACTGATTCCAAGTCCATGTGGGAAGATCGTCTGGTCCAGGCCAAAAGTCAACTGCTTGAGATGCTGAACCTGAAATTATTACATTTTTTTTAAAAAAGAAGTTACAGTGACCTCTCATTTATACGCGCTCTCTTTTATGCGCGTTTTTCTCGCGGTCCCGGCCAGGGATATAGGAAAACAATGATAATTCTTATTCATTTATGCTCCGCACTAAAAACGCACCTCTCACTTATGCGCGTCGCAAAAATTTTCTTAGTTTTAAAAGTTTTTTTCTTCAGCAGAACAAAAATCCTTTTTATTCTGCTTCTAGGAATGCATTCCCTTGCTCTTCCCCTATTGTTCAGATTCCAGAACACATTCCTCTACCTTATACACAGGGGTGTACGTGGGGGTTCTTGTGATTGACGTCAGTAAAAGTCGCATTTATACTTCAGCCAATTGGAGAGGTTAGTACTGTACGTACCACGTGGCATTGATCGCTAACGAAAGAACCATCTTTGGAGTATTGGTTAGATAGTTACGTTCTAAAAGGGCAAAAAAGCGAAATTGTAGCTTTCGTTTAAAATGGATGTTATTAAAAAATTCGAAGAAAATCCTTGCACCTCTAAAACGGCTTTAGCGGAGCATTTTAATGTCCCAGAATCGACATTGAGATGGATTTTTAAAAAATCGGGAGAATTTCAATTTTCTTTGTGTTCTTAAAAATAATTAACGGAAGTTATACACTTATTTGCATTTTGAAGCTAATATTATTTACATTTTTCAGTAGTATATACATAATATTAGTTAACAATATATGTACACTGTATTGATGTTTCACTTTTAAGCTCCTTTTCGTGGTTTTTCACTTATGTGCGTCTCTCACTAAAGCGCGATTTTTTCGCTGTCCCCTGCGCGCGCATAATTGAGAGATCACTGTAATTTATCTGATCTTTTATGTGTTTAAAACACATGATGCAAACTCACTTGTTGTATTTATTTAAAATCATTCCAAAGGAGTTTATCGCCTTGTATTTAATTTCCATAATCAACAATTCTCATTTATCTTTTTTGGAAGCTTATTCCTTTCTTAGAATTCACAAATATGAAAACTAAAAAATGTGTAGCAGAATATCAGTATTTTCAATTCTTGAATTTGGAGAATGTTTTTAATAGTCAATTTAATTAGATTTCAATTTCATTTTGTATCTAGAATTTTTCCTATTTCTTTTGTTCAAATAATACTAGTTATTTCAACATGGGTCTTTATTTTGATTTTTTAACCACGAAAAAATTTATTTGATTTATTTACCATTTTTCAGCTTTCTATTGATATCCGGAAATCAGAAGTTAATGGAAAATTAATTTAATGTGTTTAGGGTAAGATTTAAATAAAATATTTTTGCTTACTTATATGAGCAATGCATTAATTAATCAGAGAAGCCATTTACCTATTAGCAGAGGGATACTTTTTAGGTCTTCATTTTTCCAGGCAGACACTGGAGGCTGTTGAAGAAGTTCACCTGCAGAAGAAAAAGCATCTTTCCTAGATTTGGTTTTTTCAAGAACAGAAAAGCATCATTTATATTTAGAAGACGATAAATTATACAGTTAATTATTACTTGACATAGGATGTTCCAGGAAGGAAATATGTATTTTTAAGTAAAATATGTTGCTTTATATATTATTTAAGGTAATTAATATATAAATAACAGCCTAAATATGTTGCTTTATATATTATTTAATGTAATTAATATATAAATAACAGCCTACAACTGCAATTTTGATAGATGATAAAAGCCTCTATCTTATTGGAAGGGTAAGGATTCCTTGTTCCTTTGTCTCATCATGCACATTGATTTTTGGATTAGTTTAATACCAATGAGGAAAAACAAGAATAGCTAACAGAGCATCGAATGGATACTAAATAAGTCGGAAAGGCACTTGCCGTTTCTTCTCTATATTTCTCTCTTTCTTACCTGTTTGAGATAAACTTTTGTATTTTTCTAGCCTATTATCTAAAGATTAGCTCACTGTCCAACTGAGTCTTAGTAACCGCAATTCTTCAGTTTACTTCTTATGAGAAACACTGAGATTTTAATTCACATTATCTATAATTTTATCGATCAATATTATCGATTTTTGAGAATGTTTCTTTAAAGAAAAAGCTATATACAATAACGGTTTGGTTAGCCATGGAGTGTTCGGAGAGCGCACATTATTTTAATCCATATTTATCATAGAAAAAAAATGGAGCGATACAGAAAAATAATATAGCAATTATTTTTAGTTTAAATCAAATATAACATTTCAGTAGAAGTAAGATCTCACATGAAAAACTTTTGTATAATACCATTTCATGTATAACACGATGTCCGGGTGTGACACGTTTTCACAAAATCGTGTCACACCTGGCGAGTTGTAATAAGAATTATCAGCTCCTTAATGCATCACTTAAACATTCCACAATTCGAACTAAAAAGGTACTTTTCAACCGAAGATATATTAAATGTTTTCGTTCATTTAAGATCTCACATGAAAATCTTTTGTATAATACCATTTCATGTATAACACGGATTTTCACAAAATCGTGTCACACACGGCGAGTTGAAATAAGAATTATCAACTCCTTAATGCATCACTTAAACATTCCACAATTCGAACTAAAAAGGTACTTTTCAACCGAAGATATATTAAATGTTTTCGTTCATTTAAGATCTCACATGAAAATTTTCTGTATAATACCATTTCATGTATGACACGATTTTTCACAAAATCGTGTCACATACGGCGAGTTGTAATAAGAATTATCAACCCCGTATTGCATCACTTAAACATTCCGCAATTCGAACTAAAAATGTATTTTCAATCGAGGATATATTAAATGTTTTCATTCATTTAAGATCAAAAATAAATTATGTTTAATTGAAAAAGTATTCCATTAGAATCCGAACCACTCAGGATTTTTATAAAGTGTTTTCAGAGTGTCTGGTTATTAAAAATAGTGAACCTAATTATAAATCAGTAGAGATAAGTTCTCACATGAAAATACATATTTAAAAAAAATCATGCCACAGCATGTTAAAATAAAAATAGAAATCTCTACTTCTTATTACATCAATTAAGTGATCAAATCAACAACTTCAAATTTAAAAAAAAAATTAAGCAGCAGAGTTTATATAAAGTTTGTGTACTTCAAATCAGAAATAAATTATGTTTAGTTGAGAAAGCATTCGTTTAAAATTTGAACTACACAGAACTTTAATCAAGCGTCTTTATAGTGCCTAGGTATTAAAACTCGTGTGTATGCTGACTTAGTTGGTAATCTACTGCAATATTTTACCAACTTGAAATCAAAAATTTTCAATTTCTATCCTTACCAATATATAGGGAATTATCATTTAAATCGTTTGAAATTACTTGATATTTAATTTGAACTTACTACATTGCAATAATATTTTATTAGAATACGTTAGAATATACGATAACGATGATTAAATCTGCCATTAAATTATCACCACTTGAAATCAGTAGTTTATAGTCAATATTATGTTTCAGTATCTTATATAATGAAGTTTTCCCTCAACACCTAGTACCGCGGTGACCTAGTGGTAAGGTCTCAGCTTCAGGCCAGTTTCGAAACTCGATTCCATTGAAGATCTGTCATGTATGTGGGATTGCAGCACGTTAAATCATATTCAGCGGATCCGACGCCCTCCCTCTGGCATGGTTGAGAAGTTTAGAGAGGTATGTGCCAACTCAGGTGTAGTATCGCCATCTGACCACAGTTCAAAAATACGAGGTCCGTCTATTACTTCAAAACGGGACTTTAATGCATCTAAATTAAACTCACGGCATCTTAGTCCTTCGCGTTCCTAAATAGTTCAATTAATGGTCGCTATTTGTTTCTGTAAAATTTGTCCAATAACAAGAAAAATCGATTTAAAAAGTTAAAATCGTACCTTTTGGTTACAAAACATGTAATTATCGTCAGTTTAGAAATAAGATTGTTTTATTTTCGACAAGGTGACGAATGATGTACCAGTGGAAGATTTTCCTCTGCTGGCGGGATGGAACAAATAATGTACCACAAAGTTATTGGGACCCTCAGCGAAGTTATTTTAAACGTCCTCTAATCAAATTGTCGACAGTTTTGTACCCTTTTGCTATTACATCGCATCATGTATGAAATCTATTGTTAATGTAGTAATGAAAAGAAGGGTAACTATTTTAATCACAAATCATATATTTCAATGATTTTAAGGTGGAGAAGGCACTTTCTGCTTATATGTTGATATCCTCATTTTAAAACAGTGTTTTTAATCTTAAATACAGAAACTTTGCTAAAGATGCATGCTAATGAAGTACAGCTTCGTTTATATCTTCAATGAAATATAATTAAAAGTGACTTCAAAGCGAATAATAATTTTGCTTCAAAAACAGTTTTTTTCCATGAAAGCTTCATTTTCAGTCAATTAGTCGCCGAAAATATCACCAGTACCAAAAGACGCAGCAAAACCCTTAGCTTTGAATTAATATTCGAAAAGAACCTGTTAAAAGCAAAATTATACAAATGAACTCCTCCAAATAAAAACTTGCAACGATCGTGAAACTTAATACGCTTTTCAAATTTCCATGAGTCTTCAGTTTTCCTTTTGGAAATTGGAAAGTAAGCAATTAAATTCTCCTTCCTCCTTAACTTTTCCTTTTCCTTTTCAAGGCTCAAACACGGAACCGGGTCTTGCGAGACCTTCCACGTAATTAGCTTCGTTAGCTTTCGAAATCCTCTTTAATTGTAGCTTGTCAAATCTGTGGACTCTGCAAACGGCCTTTTAAAGTCCTGTCTCCCTCTAGCCGACGCCGAATGTGGTTGTTAAAAGCGGGGTGCATTCGGTGTGTGCATGTAATTCTCTCCCCTTTTGCAGACGTGTGAAGCTGCCTGTGTGTGAGAATCCCTGGAGTTAATCTTGGAGTTGTTAAACAATGCCGTCGAGAATGGGAGGCACTTCTCGAAGAAGTTTGCCCTAGTTGGAGTCATGACGTTTAATTGAGTGTATAATTTGGCTTTAAGCTGTTTACTTGTCTAACAACAACTCGCCTTTTGTGTAATCATAGGTTTCTGAAAATTTCTCGCTTTTGAGTAATCAGTCGAAGAAATGTTTGTTTCAAATTTTTAAAGGAACGCTTCATTAGAGTATAACAAGTAAAATTCTTCGCTGTTTATTTTAAAATGCCTTGCGATTATCTATAAATTGAGTCATAACACTTTTATCAGCTTGTTGGAAAGCATTGAATACTGCATTATGTTTTGTGTTGATTCATAATATTAATCAACATTTTCCCTACTTGAATTCATGACGTTTAATTGAGTGTATAATCTGGCTTTAAGCTGTTTACTTGACTAACAACAACTCGCCTTTTGTGTAATCATAGGTTTCTGAAAATTTCTCGCTTCTGAGTAATCAGTCGAAGAAAGTTTGTTTCAAATTTTTAAAAGGAACGCTTCATTAGAGTATAACAAGTAAAATTCTTCGTTGTTTATTTTAAAATGCCTTGCGATTATCTATAAATTGCGACATAACACACTTATCGTCTTGTAGGAAAGCGTTGAATACTGCATTATGTTTTGAGTTGATTCATAATAATACTCAAAATTTTCTGCTTCTAATATTATTTCATGATCTTCCGAGACATACGCAGGAATAACTTAAGATTCATTAATTTCCCTCTAACAAGTATGGCGGACTTTTTGCAAGTAATGAAAATTAAAAATTAGCTAAAAGAATCAATGACAATCGATACAATAATGTGGTAGTTTGGATCATTATTTTTAACTGAATGTGTAATTTTGTTTGATTTCTTTACGATATTCGCTTTTAAAAAAAATTGGTTTGTAAAAACCGGCCCGTTTCGACAAAAGTAATGATTCAAATAAGAATCATTAGTATCATGTTTCTAGAGAAATGTTTGTTTCGGGTCTAACATATAAAATATAACTTTTCAGCCCAAAACTTCGTTCACTTTTATAAATACTTCTGAAGAAACATGAAGTGCAGGAAAATGCATTTACCAGTTTCAAGAAATGGAGTAAAATACATGATAATTTGCGCCAATTTATGATTTCGAAACGTTTTCATTTATTTAGTAGTATATGTAAATAGGAAAATTTGGTGAGCAATTATACCCTTACTTAACACTGACTCCTAAGCCGGCCGTAACCGTCCATGCAACTTGTATACTAGAGGGGCGGATTTCGGCCAGTTGCTGTTCCGAAAGGGGGGAGAAGGCAGTTGGGCGAGTGGTCATTAAAGGGACCCTTAGGGAGAGATGAGACATGAAAGGCCTGCCATTCATATCTCCCACTACCCGTAGGGAGGTGAAAAGGGGGAACGGGACGGAAGAATCCATTTCACAGATCAGTTAGTAAACAGACCTCCGTATACAACTGTACTCAGTTTTTGAGAACTCTTAGTAGCCAGAGAGTTAATTCACGACTTGCAAATTTATAAGTTAATATCATGAGTGTTGAATGAACAAGACAAGAAGATGAGAACGAATCTGAAAATCTAGTACTATGGATTGAATAATTTTGGTATTTTAATCAAAATAAATGTTGCGAAAATGTGATGTACATAAAACTCCTATTTTGCTCTCGTATGGAGGATTGCTTTCCGGTCTTAAACGTTAATCCTTTGGGATAAGCTTGAAGTTGTTAACCAGTGTAGTCGAGATCTGAAGGTGCTTCAAGAGTTGTGGTGATTGAAGTATGACTTTTTTAATTAATTGTATGATTTGGCTTTCAGCTGCCTACACGCTTACAATATATTACTTTTTCTCTAATAATACGCTTCATAAAATCTCTTATTTTGAAAGGAAAATAAAAATGAACCTTCCATGTTTTAGTTTCAGATTTTAACCCTCCGAGCGTCCAATTATTTTGATCGTTAGCTGTCAGGTTAGAAAACTTAGCTTTTAAAGTAAATTAATCAATCTTTTTTGTATTTAATTATGTCTCTGAAATCTTAAGAATACTTTATCCATGGTTGTTTAAGAAAATATGCATATGAATTCGGGACATCTGCTTTTGAACTGAACATGAAAAACGGAATAGACGTTTGTGCCGCTGGGAGGGTTAAAAGTAACTACATGATAGGATATGGATGAAAAGATAGTCATATGGTTATAGAGAATGCATAAGCAATTTTCTTATGCATTCACCGGAATGAAGTATACGGATTTGTCTAGAAAAGATCGTACACCAGTTGCTCATATTTAACGTACCTCATTTAAAAGTGCCATCCTTCTTCATTAAAGGCATAACATGTGGTACAGGTTATAGATAGAAGAATATGAATGGTCCGTTTTTATAGCACGAATGTTTAATACATATGTGAAATAGCATAATATTTTCAGTGGAATTATTAAAAATAGAATTCTGTAAAACAATAAATATTGTTATGAAGTAAGCGAATATGGTAGTGAATTTCATTTGTAGCAATTCATAGCTTCACATACTTTAGACTTTCCTTATATTCGGTTTTGAATAACTCTAATACAACATGAGTTTATTGCTTTTATTGATGTAATATGGATCGTATGGGACTGTGAATTCTATTGACGTGTTAGTGAAACCAATACAATTTCTTATGAAACCTACATTTCGATGTATACCATAAAATTTAATGATTTTGTTATTAAAAGTAATTTTTAAGAAGAAGAAAGAGTAGTTTTCCCATTGTCATACTTAGGAATATCATCATGTAACATTCTTTACTATGTATGGTAATCAGGGTTTGTATTCGATTATGCGATTTCTAGTCAGAAACTATAATCACAATCTTTCTAAAAATCTTTGACCAAAAGTTGATCAATGAGATCGATCATGTAAAATGTGCTACAACCCAAATGATATACGAATATCGAGGCTTTCAATTTTGCAAAATATCAATAACGTTTTCATATATTTCTTAATATGCATTTTCAGCTCACAAAGGTATATTTTCAATTTGAATTTTATTATTATGGGACAATGATAAATGATCAATCAAATAAATTGTAGTTCGCTGTAAAGAGAAAATATATATTTTTTCATCAAATTTTTTCTACATATTAAATTTTAAAAGACTACCAATGATGCCAAAGTGTCGAAATGTTTTCTCAAGTATGTCAAATAAAGAGCCATGTAATTATAGCTGGGACATATATTCCCTGCAGAAAAAAGGTATATGCTTCTATCTTGCAATTTCTGATTTGTCATTAACACTCTCCATTCATGCATAAAAAGAAGATATCTCTTTTATGGTAGATTGCTTTCCAGAGAAGAGAGCAGACTTTTACCTTCGCGTAAGAATCAGAAACTCTCCTGCAAGGAACACATTAAGTAAATGCGCGTCGAAACAGACTCCATCCTCATTGTACGTGCCTAAGAGTTGTTCAAAGGGGAACTCATTTACACAGATTAAGTGCACCAACGAAAGCATTAATTACTCAAGACCTGTAGATGAAACTAATGCGAATGCTGTTACGTGATGTTGGAGGAATTCCTGGGCACATGGGAAAAAGTTTACGCTTTCACAAGTATTCCCCTCGATACTTGATTCTGTTTTAACTTAATGGACGTTAAATACTTAGCGGAAGGGAAATGAATATATGTTGCTAAAAATTATGAAAAATCTGTCTTCAATCAACATGATATGATACGACATAAAACACTATTTTATGTGTTTCCTGTTATCAGATTACCGGTGCGTAATTCCCAATGCCTCTACCTCTATATCTTTACTAAAATAAATCTTGTTTGAAATTTTTCTTTCAAGAGAAATTAGAGCATCGTATTTGAGATGGCATTAATAAGAATTTCTCAAATTTCGATCAAATATTTTACCTTCTGATGTTGATTTAAAAGACGATGCTGATTTCAATTCTGAGAAGTCTAATATTTATCTATGGTATGAAGATCATTTCTGTTTTAATATAAATGGCGATGGTCACTCCTATAATTATTTTAGACTTGTCGTCAAGAATCAGAATTAGCTAACCCACAATTTTCTCTAAACAAAGACAGGCATCATATTGAAATGAAAAGCATATTATCTTGGAAAAGCGCAGTGAATCAAAAGAATGGTACATGGTACATCGTACTTCTCTATGGTACATGGCAAGAACCTAATATAATTCCAATAATCGTATTGATCAATGGATAGAAAATTGAATAGTAAAGCCAATTCGGATATCTTAATGTGTTTCGAAATATTTTTAGTTGATATCTAAACTTAAATAAAATATTTTGATTCATATCATCTATAATGTGGAATAAAGAAAATGTCGATGACGGTATTCCTCAGAATGTTAATTTCGAACCATCGGCAATTCATACAGATGACTGGACTTTCAAATGGGAAAGGCATGATACTGAAATATTAAGATTGACATCAACAGTTAGGGATATAAAACCATCATAAGTTCTTTATATTCTGAAGTACTAAAAGAAGCATCCTATAAGTTAAAAGCATCCTGAACATTGTTGGAAAAAAGAAGAAATATAATGCACAGGAAAACAAGTATTTTCTAACGCAATCAGAACAAAATCGTTTCTTGTTTATTTTGCCATATTTTAATGCCTTAAAAGAATTTACAAGTAATTAAATTTACTTCGGTCGTATCAATAAAATATGAATCTGTTAAATTGTGAAAGGGCTTTTCACAATATTATGTTTTATGATCAGATAACTTTGAATTTCCATTTTAGCATAATACCTTAGTATTGTTGTTGGAGATTATCGGTCGTGCTGTAAGGTAACTCAATTTTCTGATTATTCCTGTGCCGCAATGTGGAAATTTGCTTATCAGTATGATGTCATTTTCTGTACTACGTCATGATGATGGCGTATATAAAATGCCTGTGTTTTCTCTGTGTATGTGTCAACATAGCGTGAGCGGATTGCTCACCATGCTTCTGCAGAACCTAGTGTTGTGTATAAAATAATTTAGTAATTTTCTTTTAATGTTTATCAAGAAGATAAACCCAATAGTAATAAATGCATCTCATTAGAAGAAAAATGGACTCTCTCGTTTTTATGCGTACTTTGCTGTCTCTCTGTTTTCCGACAATTGTTTGATTAAATTTAACAAAAGCCAACCTATTTTGAGCACAAGTTTTATAAGAACAATATAACAGTTATTAATCAAGTTGGTGGAGTAATTTCATACCTTAGTACAAAAGTAAATGCTTTAAGACAAAAACATTCTACAAAATGCTACAGAAATCGAATTACAATGTAACTGATTCTTTATAACTTTTACTAACACCATCCCTTCTTTCTAAGCAGTTTATTCTCCGCTCCAACAATTTATCCAGCTCAACTTAATACAATGGAACTAAAACAAAAATTGAAATAATAATCTCCGCTGCTGAAAACATGTCAAAACAAGAGACAGACCGTAGAAGAACTATGGGTATAGAATTTCTTTCATTATTTCATTTCGGGACAGCAAGAGCATCGCTTCCTCTGACACCGTTTACGATAAGTAAGTTAAAACTAACTTCAGGAAAAGAGCAACAAGAGATCCTATGTACCCCAGCAAGTATTTTTAAGCATCCAGACTTTTTGGGGCTCAGCAATTTTGCCCCTCTTCTCCCTCACTCTCTTCGCATGGCTACCAGTAAGGAGATATCCGGACAGAGGAAATTGCTTTCTTCTCCCTCTGTCATTCTCCTCAGACAACTTTCTGCAGTTCACAGAAAATAAATTAATAAAACGAACAAAAAACATAACAACTCTGCAGAAGAAGGCTTGTTTTTTTATATATATTTATAAGGATTTTTATCCCTCTCCCTCCCGTAACTTTCCACGTTTTTTTACTCCATCCTGACAAAATTGTTTCCGGCTTTGAGCATTTGACACCTGCTACGCAATTCTGTCTGCAGGAAAACTGGTGCAAATGGTACGAGTGAAATTCTTACTGGAGATTATAGTAACAGTGAAAAGCTTAGAGTATTTTTAGGTTGGATTAAAATTGTTTTTTGGTAGAAGATTCTGCTTTAATATTTAAGTAATTTCTGTATCAGCAGTGTGGCTAAGATGCTCGATTGTTATTAAAACTGAAATTAGGGATATTTTAGTATGCAATCTATCCAAAGTGGTAATAATGAAATGTTTCACAAAAAGGTTAAATTTCAAATTAAAAAATGCACTTTTTTCACATGTGACAAATTGCTACTCTAAGTTTTGTCATTAAATGATCCCGAGTTCCATTTCTAGTAAACTGTTTTTGTTGCTATTGGAACCAAATCTAGTAACCCTTTTAATTGATTTTGTAGACATATATAATAGACATAAAGTTCCTAATAGTATCATATTAACCATTAATCCATAATCCAATACTTTCTTATTTTGATGCTAACTTTAAAGACGTCTTTCTTTAATATTAAAGCTGAGAGCCGTGGTGGTCTCGTGGTAAAGCGTCGGTTTCGAGACCAAAGGATTCCGGTTCGAAACCTATTCCACCAAAACATTTGTCATTCATGCCTGTATAGCGCACATTAAATTCGACTTAGAGGGTCAAACGCCTTTCCACTGGCATGCCGGAAAGTTTGTGAACGGGTGCCGGATCACCCATAATCCAATACTATTTTTTGAAGATCGCTTTTAAGAGGTGTTTATTTAATATTAATTCAGAGAGCAGTGGTAGACTTGTGGTAAAGCCTCAGTTTCAAGACCTAAGGATTCCGGTTCGAAAACTATTCCACCAAAACATTTGTCATTTATGCGGGTATAGCCCACATTAAATCCGACTTCAAGGGTCAAACGCCTTCCCACTTACATGCCGTAAAATTTGTGAAGGGGTACCGGCTCATGTGTCGTCCTCGTCATCTGACCAGGGTTCGTATTTGAGGTTCGTCCCAACTTAACCCTTGTTTAGCCTGAAAAAAGGATGCTAATTCAGCTTATCTGAAGTAAACTAACATTTAAAACTCTAAAGTCCACTAGATATAACTCCTTGTAGTCCTCGAGCATACTTTTGGAACTGAGTTATAAATTTTTCAATAGCTAGGTTCAAATGGAGGCAGATAAAATACCCTGATCTGCAGTTTTGTCCATCTTACAGCAATATTTGCTCTTAATATACATGCATAAGACGTGAATGCTCTTGCCATAAGTTCTACGTTGGGGTAAAGGTATTAAATATTCTATTACATTGAGTTCTTATTTTTCTTTTTCCACTGCTACACAGAAATCTATCACATTTATTTTTTTCTAAATCTAATTGTCAAGAAGAATCATACGAAAGACCGTTCAATTTTCCTAATTTCGAAACCGATAACGGATCGGCATTTTGAAAAAGCCTTTTGTTTGATGGATTTAATTGCTTTTTTGAGAATTAGATGCGATTTAATGTTTTAATGGATGAGCACCCTAAAGTTATACTATCTTTATACAAAGTCTCATCTCGAACTGAATTTCCCAAGTGGTACCTCCCTTTGTAACTAATATATGGATAATGTTAACAGGGCATACTCATTAAAAATAGATTTCTAGAAATGATCTAACTTGAGTAATATATTTATTAGTTATACTGGATGATTCACAGAAAGTAGTTAATTTTAAAAGCATTACTCTAGAATTATTTAAAAAGAATATTTATTTCCATGAAAGTAATCAATATCATATAAATCTCGTTGAAAGTACACGTCCACTCTCCCCAGTTGATTTAAAGTCTCCGAAGTTCTGGTTCGATAAAGTTTTGAAACAAGTTTCCGTACCAGACAGATTAACGGTTACTGTGGCGCTATTTGCTTCGTAGAAAAGTGGATCAGTATTTGATTTTATCCGCACCATAACAGTTCTAAGGCCTGATGTCTGCAACACTGCCCGTTGACTAATTCATTCATCGATCTTCATGTTTCTTTAAGCTCTATCAAACGGATCACATGCAAACAAACAGTAACATGATGGATATTTAAAGGCATCGTATAGGGAGCCAATATAGACTTTCTGTAAAACCCCTCTTCTCCTACCAGCATACACATTATAGTCCAAAAACATCCATTTCCTATGGATGTTTTTGGACTATATTATAATTTATATATATGTAATATATATAAATTATGTTTATAATTTTGCTTATCCAATATCTTCCAGAAACTTAACAATGTATTACTTATTTTTAAAAAAATTATATTTTCCTATAATCTCTTACATAAAATAATCGACCGAAGACATTTAAATAAACGATTCTAACGTCATATTTTCCAAAGATGGAGACTAAATCAGTAGTAGAAAATGGCAGTGTGAGCCTGAGAGAAAACAGGAAAAATCTGACAACAATAATTAATTTAGGTAATTGGCACATTTTTAGATGCCACGGAAATCAAGCCCTCGTGAATTATTTTGGAATTTGGCCAGAATTAAAATTCTTTCAAATATGTTTTCCATGCCAAATTACTAACAAGAAATTACTATTCTATTATTCTAACGTCATATTTTCCAAAGATGAAGACTAAATCAGTAATAGAAAATGGCAGTGTGAGCCTGAGAGAAAACAGCATAAATCTGGCAGAAATAATTAAGTTCGATAATTGGCACATTTTAAGATGCCACGGAAATCAAGCCTTCGCGAATTATTTAGGAATTTGGCTAGCATTCAAATTCTTTCGAATATGTTTTCCATGCCAAATTACTAATAAGAATTTACTAATAAAACAAAACAGATATTTGCTTAGAAATCATAATTATATATCGTTGTTTCAAATTTAAAAATTCTTAAAACATTTCCAAAACTTACACGCCTTCATCGCAAACGCCTTTCCAAATGAAGACTTTTTTTGTATTATATTTGAATATTGCATATGAAATGTAATGTAATAAATCTTAGAAATACATGTAATATAATACTTAATGAAATATTTGACCCTGAGGGTTTCGAATATTATTTTCAAGGTCGTATAGCAAGATACATCGAGCTTCAAATAATGCATACAAATGAGAAAGTGGCCTAATGCAGGGTTTTCCAGTTCTGCCGAGTTAGATTTACTCCTTGGATTCCTATTTGTCAAACGGTAACTCTTAAATGTAAATTGAGTATTTGTGTATGTAATTAACACTTAACCAGTGTAGTTTTTTGTACTATCTAATCAGATGGTCATCCCCCGTTCTGATGATGTGTTGGCCTATTTATTCAATTATATTCCCATCGGGGGGACACCGTGAGTTCGCGGAGGAGAGGCTACCGTATAAGTAAGCAGGCTCTCGTCAATCCGATGGCTCCGTGAGTTCGCGGAGCAGAGGCTGCCGTATAAGTAAGCAGGCTCTCGTCAATCCGATGGCTCTGTGAGTTCGCGGAGGAGAGGCTGCCGTATAAGTAAGAAGGCTCTCGTCAATCCGATGGCGCAATAATGGTGGCTTGGCTCTTTGGGCCCACTTCCGATGACGGGTCGTACCCCGGTAAAACGGGGGGTTGCTGCATGAGCCACTCGTAATGGAGGCTATTATGCAGGAACCACAGTGCCTGACTATCTGTTGCGGCGGCCGGTCTTTCAGTTGTTTACTCGGATGCCTAAGTAGTGCTGGGTGATGTTCCTTTGATCTTATTGAATTAGGAGAGGCTATATGTCCATAGATAACTTGAGATGTTTGTGGATTACCGGTCATTTTTGTAGCGACTTATAATGTCTATGAACTACTTAATTTTAGTTTTTCAGTTTAAACCAGCGGCAGTGGTTTCCCCAAAATCTCTCGTATCCTTCCTAACGCGGGTGAGGTAAAAATACGCGGAGCGGCAATAACATTGACGATTCCCAAACACAGGTGAAGAAAAAATAAGTTAAATGGCATAAAACGAGTTTCCCTTGGCGCGCGCTAAGGCGAAAAGCGGTTTCTCGCCAATACGCAAATGAGTTTGCGTAAGGTAAAGAAAATCGTTATACGATTTCAACGCTTTTTTTTAAACCGGTTGAAATCAAAGTTGGGCACAAATCTACAATTTAGATAAGACGACGACATATCAATTTATATTTTTCTATGGAAGAGGTTTAAGGAGTTATCGTGTTCACAAGTATGCGATTATACAGACCGACAGACAGTCAACCCTTTGACGGATTTAGTCCAAAATTTGATATGGAACTACATTTCTGATGATAAAACTGTGTACCACATTTTATCCACCTAGCTATTTAAGTTTTTGAGTTATCGTGTTCAGATGAACGCGGACAACTAGCCAGGTGTGTGGGGGGTTGTCCAAAATTTGATAGAAAAATACAAATTAAAGGTAAAGATCACATACCAAACTTCATCCCTCTAACTTTAATGTTTTTCGAGTTATCGTGTTCACAGACACAGAGACGGACACATATACAGACATAATTCCAAAATTGTGTTTTTCGGATTCAGCGAGGTGTAAAACTTGGAGATTCACCGAAATCTCGAGTTCGAATTGTTCTACGATTACAGTACTGTGTCTTTATATATTTCGTATACGAGAAAGTAAAATTAACATAACTCGATGCACGGTTGGAACTCAGGAAATCTGTCAACCATTTTCACTCGACATTCTGGATCTTGCATCACTTTCTCATACTTCTTAGATAAAGATTATTATAAAAGCCAACATATATGGCACTGGTGAATCATAATAATGTATAATGATGTAGTGGTGAAAATGTTATTTATATGTATATAAAGAAAGGCCAACGGAATTCCATATCAACTCAGAGCTATTGAGTATTGATAAATACAGAAAACTCTCCTTATTATACTTTTTGACTGAATATTTTAAAATGATAGTGTAAAAATTTTAAAATTCCAACGTCTTAGAAACAAAGCTTGTTTAAAAAAGCAAAGAATTCTGCTAAACTATTTGGTATTGATACTTCGTATAAAAGAATACAATAATTCCTCTGAGAATGAGCAGAAAATATTTTCTCTTTCAGATTTCGAAAAAAGAACGTAAATATTCTTTTAAATCACTCGAACACTGATCCCTTCAAGAACACACAACTGTTTAAAAACTTATCAAGAAAAAAATTGACCTGCCCTACAAGGAACACACACCTTGCGCACACAAACAATATGTTTGCTTTCCCAGTTTTGAGAGTATATATTGATAAGAAGTAACAAATGCCTTTCGGGGGAAATTCTACCAAAAATCCTATTCTGACCTGCACCACATTTCCCAGGATTCATCTCGCCTTGCGTGGGCTATCTTAAGCAGGCCAAAGCAATCTCATATATCCTTTGTCCTTAAACCCGGCCGACCTTTTTCAAATCCCCCTGGGCTCAAACTTTACGCTGACAGCGCAGATGGGCGCGAAACGGTAGAGATTATTTTGTACTTTTACCCCCCGCGTGAAACTTAAGATAGGTTTTAGTCTTCTACAAACATGAATCCTCGCCCAGATAAGTGGCAAACGGATTGGACACCGGGGATTACGCGGAAACTTTTCCGGTTATATCAGTTTTAATACTATAAATATTGCGAAGTAAAAGCTGCTGTATACAATTTGGGACAGAGATGGTAACATAAAGTTTCAGCAAAAGATTAAAATGTCATTATTGTTGGGGAAATTGGTTCGTCATTTTTGACCATTGTCATTGGATGGCGCTATTATTTGGAAGGTCACACAAATTAGTTTTCAGGCAAACTATCACCTCAATCTCTTCATTTTTAACCCTCTGACTGCTTATTCCAAGATTTCCGCTGGTAGAAAGTAAGTCTAATATCTGCAGCATCCCGCGATTTTTGAAAATTATTGCGTTTAATCCGTGCTATTACAGCGTCGAGTCGTATTATTCTAATAAAGTCTTGCCTATAAGAAAACAAGTTGCTTCGTTCAACTGTATTTGAAAATGTTTGCGAACATTGCATCTATATAGCGATTTCAAAGCAATCGGCGCTGAGAGGCTTAAATATTAATTTATTAATATCATATCCATCATAACAACTTATTTAAAACCAGTTATTAACAAATTAAAGTTCAAAAACAACAAATATTTTTGTACATATATTTAAAAAACACTTTTAATTCACTGTTCATATTTGCTTCTTGGGTATTTAAAGCTTTCTGAACCGCTTTATACCAAATATTCTGTTACTTCAGAAGCAATATTTCATGCAGTATTTTTTTAACTAATGTATGCTATTTTCCATTACGCCATTCAAAACTTCTGGAGGCAGAGATAATTCTTCATACAATGTTCATCAGAAGCAAGTCTAATATCTGCAGCATCCTGAGATTTTCGCAAATTATTGCGTTTAATCCGTGATATTACAGCGTCGAGTCCGTATTATTGTAATGAAGTCTTGCCTATAAAAATACAATTTGCTTCGTTCAACTGTATTTGAAAATGTTTGCGAACATTTTATCTATATAGCGATTTTAAAGCAATCAGCACTGAGAGGCTTAAATACTAATTTATTAATATCATATCCATCATAACACCTTATTTAAACCAGTTATTAACAAACTAACGTTCAAAAATAAAAAAATATTTTTGTACATATATTCGAAAAAGCACTGTTCATATTTGCGTCTTAGGTATTTAAAGCCTTCTGAACAGCTTTATACCAAATACACTGTTACTTCAGAAGAAATATTTCATGCAGTTTTTTTTAAACTAATGTATGCTATTTTCCATTACGCCATTCAAAACCTCTGGAGGTAGAGATAATTCTTCATACAATGTTCATCAGAAACACAGTTTGTAATATTAATCAATTCAGCAAATACTTCATTCATTAAAATTCCATGTAATTTCAAAGAAAGTTTTTAAAAGTTTGTGAAAACCCGGAAAAATATCCTTTATCTGGCATATAAGTTCCTAAACAGTATAATTGGCTTATCTTCAAAACTGAAAATGTTTTGAATCAGCATCGATATCTATACTTTGAATATTTATTTTTTTATTATTATTTTTTCGTTTCACTAATGTAACAGAAAACTGTCTTGCCTGCAACATAAAGTTGCGCTTATAGTTTCTAGAACGTCTTATGCATTGCAGTTTATCAGCTGAATAGATAAATATACGACATGAATTATTCATATGTTACGAGAGAGAGAATTTCTGTTCTTAATATAAATAATCTTGTCTATTATTAATTGCACTAACTCAAGTAGCAAAGGATCAAGTACTTGGCTTCACTGAACTTTGTTTGGAAAGTGAAAAGCAGGCAACTTCGTTTCAGAAAAAAAGGAAAAAAATAATAGCAGAACGTCTATTATGACCTCAACTTAGCAGTATTTCGGCAATAATTCCAAATATATCATTTTTATCTTTCGTAATATTTGCTGACATTTTCTAAATGAGATTTCCATTATTTACATTTTTAATGGGAAGTAAAAACAAATAGTTAAAAACATCGTAACAGTAGTGTGATTGTAAATGCCAGTTGTTTTGCCGCAAAATATATCAAGACAGCTCTTCGAGACTTAACTCTGCATGTTAGAATAGCTCAGATGGGTGTTAATGTTTTCTTAGAGCGCCTGGAAAAGTGATCTATAAATAGGGGTCTTTCTAAATCGATATCGCTGAAATTAATTTTTAAAAAAAATTGAAATTGCCACTCTTCTAAAATTTCTCTCTCTTACTTTTCTAAATTTCGTAACCTAAATTATATACTTTGGCTTTATATTTTAATCGTTTTGCTTAAATATTCGAACAAAGAAAACCCTCACCCCTTATTATATGCTATTATTCAAACGTTATTTTTGTTTCTTTTATTACAAATAAATTATTCATATAAATATAAGTATTTTACATAGAGGAATATACGTATATTACGGATAATATTTTTAGATCAACACGACAGTATTATATGAATGGCAGTAGTAAATAGAGCAGCATGTATTTATACAAATACAAGCTGCTCTATTTATTTTTAAATACAGAAAATTTGAAAATGCTATTTGACATGTTTTCAGTAGTGTTGCAAAGATGTTATGTCGCTTTCCTGCCTCGCTAGTCTTATAGTTGGGGAGGGAGTTTTACAGGGGTAAGTATGGAGTGACGGGCATCGGCCTTTCCGGAACCCCTGATCTTGGCGACGAACTTGGGGACCTTGGCGACAAATAGATGATTCCAGAAAATGCGCCCCTTTTCTCGATATTTCTATTAGGAAAGGGAAGACGCTTGAATATACGAGACAACTCCATGTGACGACACGGCCTGTCGGAGAGAGTATATAAGGACCGCGTTTGGATCAGAGGGAGCAGTGTTGATCCATTGGGAACGACTTGAGAGTTTCGTCTGCAGTGCGAGCTAGGAAACTTGTGAGCTGAGCGTTATTGAAAGTGCAGTTATTGTCGCTACTAGTTATTTGCTGACAGTTTGTGTTGTTAAATATCAAAGTGCTGAACTGTTATTACCTGTGAATTGTTGTCTGTTAACGTTTCTAATCTGTCCAAGATATATTGTTTCCTGTGCTACGTGTTTTCCTGCATATTTGTGAATAAACCTTCATTCTCCATTATCCTGTGTGTTGGACATTTTACACCATATACTCACAGAACGATTTTTGTAACAGTATTTTTGCCGTACTGCTTGTTTTTGATTAACGAACCTCCACTTGTAGACAAGAATAGAGTTTGTACCTTTCCCAATTTATGTGGTCATTTGCCATTGATCAAAATTAAACCCTAAAAGTAAACACTAAGATGAATTACTTTTAGAAAACACAGCTAGTTCTCATTAGTGTCTCTTGATCAGAAAACCAACACAAGATCACGCCATCAGCTAAATCGCACAGTTATTCTTCAGTATTATTAAAAAAAAAACTTTTTAAACTCTCATTGATATTTGATTCCAATTTAGACTCTAAATTTGAAAGGAAATAGTTAAATAACCATTAAATAAAAATTCAAATACGAATACTTAAATTATATTCAAATAAAGGCATATTTTAATAAAAAGATAAAGACGGAGACACTCAGGGGAAATTAAAGTCTAAATAATATAATAAATCCCCCTTTTGAAGCAGCATGCGGATCACATAGTATTTAATGCTGTAACTTTCAACTTTTGTCAGCTAAAGAGAACGCGATGGTCTCTTAATACCCAGATATCCATTCTAATTAACTTTAGAACATTCAGAGAAAAGATGCAAATGTTTAAATTTTGTTGAACACATGGGATTTTTCAGTATTGAGAAAATTTGTTTTATTCTTTATTTTTATCGTTTGATAGATGTAAGCCACTTTCTGGTGTAAGATCAGGGCCGGCCCGAGAAAAGCGGAGCCTGGTGCAGAGTTGATTCGCATGGCCTTGAAACAAATTTTGTACAATAAAATAAAAATTATTGCATTTTGCTATTTATTGGATTTTACAATCTCATATAGTAAGAACCAAAAGAACACAAGAAAGTGATAAACTATTTTTGAATTTGAATGTTTCGAAATGATAAATTACTTTCTTAAAGTTAACATTTCAACTGTGCAAAAAGTCGGCAATAAAGCAAATAATAAAAATAATTGTTTCATAAATGCAATTTGGTATGCGACTTTCTAAAATAAGTTTGCAATATGTGATTTTTGATTCGGTTTCACACATGTTTTATAGATAATTTAATTTTTTCTTTGAGTTCGGATTTAACAGGTAAAATGGCAATCAATTTTCATTTTTCAAAATCCGTCAGAGGCGCGGGCCTCGTGCGCTGGCACCATTTGAAACCCCCTCCGACTAGCCCTGTGTAAGATTACACCTGAACCAACACCCCACTCTCCAAACTTCAAAGCACGCCAAAACGAGTTCATTTTTGAATCTGGGCAAAATTTAATTTGCTCCATGACTGCATATTCTATTCGTTTCGCGTGGGCTGTGACTTACTCTGTCACATGCGTCTACGGTCCCTTGTGAGGGGCATGTGACAAATCTCAGAATCCCAGCGAGGGAAGGGATTTTAACCGCACATGTGGTCAGCTCGTTTAGATGGGGACACAACAGGATAATTGGCCATTCACTCTTCAGGGGGCATTTTGACGAATGACCCGAAGTTCAGGAGGTGTTTTCGCTTTACACAGGCGTTGAGGCTCATTGTCATTCTCCCTCGCTGTTCATCAGTTTCCCCAACCTGTGTACTTTTAAAGAGAGGCGTAAATGTTCAGCTATCAACAGAAGACGCTCCTTTTTATCCCCCACCGTTCCTCAAAATAACTCGTGACCACCCCTCTTCTCGAACCCTGTGGTGAAATTTTCTTACCCCCTCGAGAAAGGCACGTTCCGAAAGAGCCCCCAGACGAAGTCGTTTTCAAAATATTGAGCCCATGCGAAAAGGATAT